>JAODPA010157309.1:0-14499 GCA_025585075.1 Nepenthes mirabilis
TCTCGTATATCTTTGATGAGTTCCCGGTAAATGTTTCTTTGCGTCAACTTCATTGGTGTGTGTACTTTTATTGGCACTCTATGGCTATGTTGAGGAGATTGTACGAAAACACTAAGGTGTCGGGTCGAATGGGAGGCTACGGAACCTTAGTGTAGTCTACACTTTTCTGATACTGAATCCATATTCCGGAGGTTGAGGTCGTTTGGATGGATGCTTATAATCCTGTGAACCGAATTCGTGAGATATCAGTGGATATCGAGCCGAGGTGGTGCTGGGTTTGACTTGATAATGATGTGAATATTCTGTGGATCAGAGGATCACAGAATATGTGAAAGTTATCCGATGGGATAACGAGAGTGTTGATCGGTACTTGTACACTACGGCTGGCAAGTATCATGAGACCATAGGGTCGCTTGTCAAACTTGCGAGCACCGGAACCTCGAGGTTACCCGCAGTGGGTCGGGTGTATGAATTGAGGGTTCACAGTGATATATAAGGTCTAAGGAGACATTCATGATATCTTGTATATTTGGGACCTCATTTGTGATGGGTTCGATGGAACCTATGCCGTGATTGTGACTCGGATTCGGTGGAATCCAATTTGCATCCTTGAGCTTGTTGTCATATGGCTTTGAGTCGTTGATACGACATGTTATTGAATCTCGGATAATTGTCTATGTAACTATGTTCCGAGACGCGTTAATGTATTCCGTTATTTTTTTGATTATTTACTTGCTGGGCCTTATGCTCACCTTGCATTTTATTGGCTCCAGTGTAAAGTTATGACAGGTTAGAAGGAATCAAGTTGTGGCTGAAGAATTTCAGGATAGAGACTATTTTGGGATGAGAAGCTTGTGACTGGAAGCATTAAAGTTAACTTTATTGATCGAAGTTCTATTGTTGGGACTGTATTCCCAGAGTTTAGATTTTTATAAGCAATTATTGTATTTAGAACATTTATTATGGGAATTAAAATCAATATGTATTGTTTAGTGATGCATTTATGAGATCATTTATGACTTTGGGTTTCCGCATAGCGGTCCCGGGTCGGGCCGGGTGACTCGGGCTCGGGGCGCGCCTTTACATTTACAATCCCCAAACCTTAAGATTCGCAGGACTTCAAGTTCCTCCAAAAACAGCATCCATAAATCCTCAAGGCAAAGATCTCATCGTAAAATCCCACTATGGTAAATTAGTTTCAAATTATAAGCTCTTCCCCCACTTAATCCGAGGGTAGCCACCTATTGTGATGCAAAATAACAAAACCCTAATCTTGCTCAAAAGCACTACAATCTACGCTGACTTACTTGACCCATCAATAAATCTTTACTTCCTAGAAGTTCAAAGGTATTCTTAACAATACCTGACCGATGCTCCTCTAATTCCATACACAATCCTCAAAGACTAATGTTGATTCTGACCCATCTCCATATTGCCCATTAAAACAAATCGGTTTGGTCTTTTCCTCCAAATATATATATTCTCAAAACTTTCATGGCTAGATTCCTTAACGACCACTAACTAACTTTAAAGGGGTGGCCTCATTTACTAATTAGACTCAATGCTTATTCTAGATTCGATCAACTTTGCCTTTCATTCAGAATTCATAAGCTAATTATAGGGCATCATATCCTCTCGATACAATTCACACCAATATCCTCGAGCACCATTTCAATTTCCGAAAGGATCGGCATAACCCGAAAATTGACTCCAAATCAACAATCCTACTTATCTGCCGTACTGACCAAATAAATCAAATATTCCTTTTTTTAATGATACACAACCGATTACTTTTCTCAATTAGGCCTTCGGTTAGCAACTATTCACAATCCATAAAATCCATAAAAGATCACGTAGATACAATTATTAAACAATTCTAGAATTCTCAGGATGATAGGGACGTATCATGCAAATCATGGGGAATTTAAAGAATACATAACTCCCAAATCAATTAAAACGGAAATTAAAAATTCATAAATAAGAAAATACCTCCATCTACTTTCGGGGATGTCTTAGGGTCTCATACCGTCACCGCAAACACCTTAGCCGCAACAGTTGGCTTTTTTTACTTCTGACCTCTTAGGTAGTGGACAGTCCTTTATCAGGTGGCTTCGCTGCCCATACTTATAACATGCTCCTATCGCTTTATAACAGCGTTTCCCAGTGTGCTTATTCCCACAATAATCACAGTCAATAGCTGGTGCTTGAGAGCTAGTCACCGATGGAACTTCAGTAATGCTCTTCCATGTATCAGCCATCTTCGCCTTTTTAAATGGCCCTAAGAGTTCTACATTTGATCCTGCACTGTAACTTATTCGACTAACCACCCTTTTAGTAAAGAACCTTTGAGTTTTCAACTCTCTCTCAAATATCAGGGCTTGATCAAAAATATCCGCATACGTTTGGAGCTTCTGAGTCACCAATTGCCTTCTAATTTCATCCCTTAGTCCTTGCTGAAACTTCTTTACTTTTCTCAATTCATCTTCCACAATATAAGGTGCATACCGTGACAATTCAGTACATTTTGCATCATATTCTGCCACAGTGTAGCTTCCTTTCCTAAGCCCCATAAACACCTCTTTCTTCCACTCCTAGAGGCTAGCTGGAAAATATTGTTCCAAGAAAGCCTTCTCAAACATTTCCCAAGAGATTTCCTCATTGGGCAAACTCAACACTTTTTTCTTTATCGCCCACCAACTATCAGCTTCTCCCCCTAACTTATAAGCCGCAAAAGCAACCTTTTCCTAATTAGAACATTGAATGACCGCAAATATTTTCTTTAGTTTTTGAATCTAAATATCTACCGTAATCGGATCTGGTTCTCCCAAAAATTTATGTGTCTTTTTCTGCAATAAACCTTTCGTATGCCGTTAGGGCAAGATTCATTCAGGCCGACTCTGGTGTAGGGACCGAAGCCATATGGCATTGTTCCATCGATTCTATAATGTTTGTCATCCTCCCCAACAAGTTCAAGTACTCAGCCTCACGATCTTGGGGAGTACTAGCACCTCCATGAGTATTTTCTCTTTCTCTACTAGCCATACTGATATCCTATAGCGAAAACATCACAAGATTAGTTGATCTTAAATAACCAGATTAGAGGGAGGGATTACAATCAATCAGTGCATTTTAGAATTAAACCTAGGGGCTTGCACCTAAACATTCCATTTAATCCGAATTACCCTTACCCATTTCAAGTCAACAAGACTCGTATCACCCAAAATTTTAAGTACCTGATTGCTCCTAAATCGACCATAAATCGACATTTTTAACTTCACTACACCAGAAATTGACTTCAAGTTACACTGACATCGAGTCTTCAATTCTATTTTATCAGTCATACTTGCTAGGTTAACCCAAGCACACATTTCTGATGACTTACTAACCTGAAAACCTCAACTCATAATAGATCAAACATGAACTTTAAACCAACGTCAGTTAGCCTAGACCAGAAATTAATGCCAATTAGCTTAAACACTAAATTCCAACTGACTTCAAATATAACTTATGCAAACTAAGATACATCGGATTATTCAATCTAACTTAATTATTCTACGCCTTCATCTATTTATTTGATCAATCTTAATCAATACTAACCTTCCACATACAATTCAAATCAAACTTAAGGTATCTTTTTTCTCTAATACCAACTGTGACAGAACGGGTCATTATCCTCTAAAGACCTCCGTCAATAATCCTACGAAACTAATGCTTCAATTTTGAACACATTTAATTCTGTAGAAAATCGGAGATAGTTTCTTCTAAAAATAGGGTAACAACCATACAAACAACCTGTATAAACAATTATAAAAATATAATCCACTATACATCCACAAAAAAATTTACAAGATTGACAAATGTCATATCATCCTGACTCCAACACGGTACTCCTAACTACCGTATTGGATTTAAGAGAGATGCCATCTAGGACCAAAATAAAAATCCAAAATCAATTGACAATGTGAAAGCAACTATAACCATATATCAACTTGCGGAAATAAAAATAATATTTTCATCACAGCATAAAACACACTTCATTATTATAATATACAATGTTCATTCAAAATACAACATGTATACATTCACAAGTCCTCAAGGCTTTCAAAATCTTCAAGGTCTTCAAGCCTATCAAGCTTTCTACCTTCTAGCTAATCCTATCTTTAGTCCTTATCAGGTTTCAACTTATCTGGAGGGAAAAAACAGAAGAGTGAGCCGAAACCCAATAAGGTACCATAAAACATATAAATGCGAAATCAATTGTACAGAATAGAACATAAATGGAGTAAGGCAAAAGTCATGGGAATTATTGAAGAACAGAAATGCATACGGAACCATAAGAAAAACTTAAATCGATATAAACATGTATAAAAAAGTCATAAATCAGAATCAGAATTTGCCTATTCTTTGAATTTTAACTTTACTATCTAAAGGACCTAAATTAGTAGACCCTACTAGCCGAGTGGACGAATAATCGAGAATAGATTGTGTTTCGCTCACAATCAAAGGTTAGAAACAGAATAGTAATGTCCCTTCTCTAACGGGATTAGACACGAAAATACCTCCTGAAGGCAGGTTAGACTTAGATTTCTATCCTTCAGATTTTAATGCCCTGAGGAAGAGCGGACCATGTATTACTCCATTGACGGAGTTATCCTCGATTACCACAATAACATTCTAAGGCATGTCAGAGAATCTTATCTGACTGTATGATAGTTCTAGGTCCGATTTCTTACTGATTTAACTGAATAGAAAATATTCTCATTCTTATCTCTTAACTCTTAACTCATTATACCTCAAGGGCCAGTAAAACTAATACAGGTAAACCTTCAGATTGTTTCAGAACTTTCTTAATAATTTAGCAGTATAATTTCATGTAAAATTCCGATAAAAATCATTTTATAAACATTAACATTTTACAAAATCACATTTATTTCTCAAGATTTAAGAAAGTTAAACACGAAATCCCTAATTTTCATTCTAGAGTTTCATGCAAAACTTCCAGGCATAAATCAAATACTGAATGCATGCTTAATCATGAAATCAAAGCCATAAATCATGATACATATGGGTAAGCATGAAATTTAATCCAATAATTATGAGAAACATGCAACATTCAGAACAAAATTTAGGGAACGATGAATTTAGAACATAAATACCAAAATGGGGATATTAAAAAGTGATAAAAATGGAAAATAATATTTGAGGTACACTTGCCTTAACTTGATCTACTGTTTTTTCTTACTCTGATCAGACTGAAAATGGCCGAGATACCCTCTTCTTTCCTCTTTTCTTCCATTCTCCTTCGTTGCCCTGCTGCTCGTCTTCCCCCCTCTCTCTCTCCCATTTTCCCTTTTATAAACGAAGCTCGAAGTTGGGGGAATCTTCCAAATCGCACATCGAGCGCCAAGGAACAATAACCGGTCATGCTCAAACACTCATTGAGCATCCTTCGGGCGTGACATTCTGCTAAATGCGCTCGGGTGATCCTCAGGCAGTACTCAGACATGCCTATTCTACTAAATCCGCTTGAGTGACGCCTCGGGTGCAACTCGGGTGCCGAGCCTCTAATGTCTATTTTTACTTCCGAATTAAATTTTTCTTCAGTTTTTCTTAATTCATATGCCTTAAATTTAATTATATTAACTTAATTACCATGATTTATTATATTTTGATATTCCAGACCTCACAGTTGAAACCATGTATCAGTTTTAATTGGGTCTGATTCACCCATGAACTCTGAAACTCTCTCCTAGACAAATCGATCATATGCAGAGGCTCTAGGATTGGCAGGAGCTTCTACTGGAGCTGGAACAGGCACTGGAGCAAGATTTCTTTGCCCCATATTCTCTATGATATCTGCCATCCTACCCAACAAATTTAAATACTCAGTTTCTCGGTTGCATAGTTGACCACCTCTAGGCGTCGACCTCCGTCTAGGTGGCATAGTCAGCTACTAATATCTTTTTTGAAATAGGAATGATACGGGCTAGTTCACATATTGGACACCAACTAGGACATTAAAATCTACGCAATCAAACACAACTAATAGTCCTAACTTAGTTCTAGTCTAAGTTTTGCAAATTAGGATAATTAGAACTATCCAATCTAATTTAATCATCCTATACCTATATCTACTTATTTAGTCTAGCCTATCTATCCTAAACTTCTATATAAAATTCAGATCAAGCCTAAGACTTCTCTTCTCAGATACCAACTGTGACGGACCGCATCCTAACCAAAAATCGGAATGGTTCTGCCAGTAAAATAACTGTCAAACTAAACATAAACCTATATAATATACATATCACAACAACAATCACATACATAATCCAAAATGCCACAATCCATTCGTGGCAGCAATGTCATATCTCCGGATATAACATCGACTCATAAAAGATGCCACTAGGTACCTAAACATCAAACCATAATAACATGTGGAATCATATATAATCATCAATACACAACAAAACTAAGCTAATCTGTACATCAATAATATATCAGATACATCAATACATATCCATCTCAAATGGATACAAAAGTACTCCATACATAGGGTACAAAACCGTAAAAATATAAGTCTACAAAATCATTTTCCAAGTCTGACGCCTAGCCAACTACTAATCTCTACTCTGCCTCATCAGGTATAAGGTTGTACTCATCTGAAGGTAAGAAAATAGTAAAGAGTGAGCCGAATGTTCAACAATACATAATATAATCAAAGATAATAAGCAGTTTACTCAAAATAAATCTAGAGAAGGGAAATATGAGTATAATATGGATGCATATACACGAAGCATGATCGAATGTATTTTTTGGAACACGTTTATCTTTCATATTTTATATGTGATTCTTTCAGGTTTTAAAATATATAACAATTCATTCATTTTTTAGGGACCAAGGCCAGTAGGTCTTATGAGCTAACGGAGTAGCCAAACAATGAACAGAATGTGTATGCATCCACATATTCTAAGGCACTACCCACGATACTATAAATTTTAATATCCCGTGACGGATGGTATGCTTTTCACTCAGTATACAATACCAAATAACACATATGCCACCATAGCACCTCCTGTGACCTAGGAGCATTCCTCGGTCTACCACTGTAATGTCTTGAGGAATGTCAGGGAATACTATTGTAAGGTATAGATTTCTAAAATATAGTAAATTCTAATAATTAAGTTAATATAATTAAGTTTAGGATTAATGGATTAGAGAAAATGGAGGTCGGATCACAATTGAAGAAGAATGAGGGTCACGTTTGATGGAGGCTCGAGCGAAGCTGGAGGTGCCAATTCTAGTGGGGATTGTGCACGAAGTGCGCTCGAGCGCGATTTCTAGGATATGTGCACCTGAGGCTTGCCTAATTTGCACTCGAGCACTAGTTAGATTTTTTTCTCATCGACTTACTGTTTTGTGATTTTTAAAGGGAAATGGAGGAAGAATCAGTGTATGAATGAGTAGAGCAAAGGAGGGAAAGGAGAGGAAAAAAGAGAAAAGGAAGGGATTTCAAGGGAGTTTTGGTTCGATTAGAGTAAGGAAAACAATAAATCGGCCTGAGATAAGTGTACCCTAAGCTTTGTCTTTCCTTGTTATTACTTTTTGCTATCTCCTTTCGGGTGTTATTGCTCTAATACCCTTCGCCTCTAAGTTTTGTTATATAATACGGTATGTTTTCTAATTCTCTCATGATTTTATGAATAAATTGTATGTTTAAGTATGGATATTATGATTTATGGGTTCGATTTTACTGTTTAACTTATGTTTCATGTTTAAATTTTATTTCGAACATTTTTTCAAACCAAAGCTTGAAAATGAAGGTATAATTTTTGTAAATTTTGAGTTATGGAGTAGAAATATTATACTATGAATTATGCAAGCTTACCGAATGATTTTATCTAAAATTTTATTAAAAGATAAGCTGTTTAAAATTATTGAGAACTCCAATGCTATTTGAAGACTTAGTTATGTAAAGTTGAGGTGTTCTTTAAAGAATGAGAAATAAGGTTAAGAAACAATAATCAGAATTCCCTAAGTTAAGTTAAAATTAGTAAAAAACTAGACCAAGAATTGTTACTCAGCAGGTAATATTCTCTGGCATGCTTTAGAATGTTATAGTAGTAATCATGGTTAACTCCATCCATAGAGTAATATGTAGTCCGGCTTCCTCGGGGCGTTACTATGGAGGATAAGAACTAAGAATTCATGGTCATCCTGTCCTCAGGATGTAAATAATGATGAACTCATAATCATCTTGTCTTCAGGATGTAAATAAGGAAGAACCAAGACCTTTGATTGTATAGAGTGAATACAATCTATCATCAATTATTCACTCCATTAGTTGGTAGGGCCTACTAGCCTTTGTCCCTCAAGATAATAAAATTTATTCTAAAGGATGAGTAAGTTTGAATTATTCTATAATTTTTAGCATGTTTTTTTGACTAAGATATGTGGAAGAAATAACTGAATGAGAAAATGAGACAAGCAAAGACAATATTTTTGTGCACCTGTTCATGTTCAAGCGTCATTTCATGCTTTTGTATTATCCATATACATATTTGGCTCCTAATTCCTTCGATGTATCTCTTTATATATATATATGTGTGTGTGTGTTTTATATGAAAAATTTACATGTCATTATTATAGTAACTCGTTGAGTAATTAGCTCACTCCTTACTATTTTTGTCTACTCTTCTAGAGAAAACCAATGAGCTGATACCTGATTAGAATGAGCAAAGATAGAAAATAGCTCAAGGATTGTTGGACCTCGGTGACTTGGATTTTGGATGTGTTTGATGTAATGTGAATGTAAATAACTAATTCAAGATAAATATTGTGTATTAATATGGCATGGCATGTTGTGATGACCCGAGTTCTAAGATACGATAATTAGGATGAAACTGAATTAGTAATTATCAAGGATTAGGTTTAACATGTGAAAAATTGAGTTCGAAAGTAGAAAGAGGAAGCTCGGCCTTGTAAGGTATCGGTTTCTAAGGTATAGTTAATATGAGTGGTGAGGTTTTGGAATCCCAAAATATAGTAATTAAGAGGTATTTAATTTGAAAACAAGTGAATTGTGGTCAAAAGGGACAGGAGAAATCGGATTGAAAAGCCCAAAGATCCGAAATTGGTAAATTGGGAACCAAAATTATAAACCGAGAAATGTTAATTCGTAAATAAGATTCTGGGCAAATTATGATAATCATGGCCTATTAAGGTTATATAATCAAAATTAAGGTCTAAGGATGTGAGGAATTGGGTTAGAAGGGTCGAAACGAGTCATGGATGATGAAAACGTAATGTTTTTGTGCTGCAGGCTCAATGTGCGCTTGACGAGCGCCCAATCAGTGCTCGAGTGCCGGTTAGGGGCCATTTTATAAATGGGGTCACCCGAAGCTCACCCGAGGCGAGGTAGGAGTGTGGAAGGTTACGAAAAGTGCGCTCGAGGACCGCTGGAGCGCTATCTCAGGTGTGATTTTACGAATGCAATGCCTGAAGGGTGCTCGATGAGTGCCTGAGGCACTACCGTGTCTGAGAGGAACGCTCGAGGAGCACTCGAGCACCCCGACAGATATATATATATGGGCGGACGGGTTTCTTCAGTCATATTTCGGCCTCCCGCGAGAGAGAAGAGGGAAAGGGAAAGAGGAGAAGAGGAATCCACCCGTTCCACTCCGATCCGGATAAGAATAATGGTAGATCAGGTTTAGGCAAGTGTACTTCGGATGTTATTTACCGTTTTTACAGTGTTTTAATATCTCTGCAACTGTATTTATGCTCTAAAAGCATATTTCTTCATGTTCTGCATAAATAAAGCCTATTTCTGTAAATTAATCAGACAGATTTCATATTTACATGTATATACTGCAATATTTGGCATCAATTTCATGAAAATGCACGTGTTAAGTGTCCGTTTATCATCCGGTAATTTCGGCCAAACCCTAGGTACGAAAATGATGGGTTTTAGTGATTTTTACCCAAAATTTCTGTTGTATAAAAGATAATCTGAACTGAAAAAAACTCTTGTTGTAAATTATTTTTAAAAATTTTATATGGACTTATACTGATAAACTACTATGGATTTCTGAAGTGAAACTGAAAAGTTTTAAGCTAATACTGTATGTTCTAAAACTGACTAAAAAGTTATTGTGAAACTCTGATTGATTTTTAAAATTGAAAGAGGTTTTTAGTTATAAAATAAGAAGAGAAACTATTTCTGATACTATTAATTAGGACCCAGGATTGAAATACGGTCATGTGAGGTTCTCTGGCATGCCTTAGGATATTATAGTGGTAATTGAGGGTAACTCTGTCCATAGAGTTATACATGGTCTGCCCTTCTTCGGGGCGTTAATTAATGAGGGCAGTATACTGATCCTAGAGGATGATAATCCTTCATTCCTAGAGGAAATAATAATCCTTTGTTGGCTTTGAGTTGTGTGCCATAGAACACAATCGGTCCCTGTATGGCATTGATACTGGCCCTGGATTGTGTGGAGTAAATACAATCTATCGCTGATTATTCGCCCCCTCGGCTAGTAGGGTATACTAGTTGGGTCCTTAGGATATTTAACTAGAGTTTTTTGATGAAAATACTTAGATTTGAAACTACTTTATGAAACTATTGCATGTTTAAAAAGAATCATACTTTGCTCATGTTTTCATGAACTGCTTCTATTCTTCTGATATGATTTTGATGTGTTTTTCTGTCCTAACATGACTTATGCTTTTTCGAGACCTATTTAGATGAAAATTATGCTTTCTTCATGATTGTTGCATTTGTTTCTGCTCATCTGCACACATGTTCTGCATGAAAGCATAAATAAAGATTTTTGTAACCTATTCACGTTGAATCATGTTTTTCTCATGCTTTCTATACATGTTCCTTTTTTTGACAGTTTCTAGAACTATCTGTATTTATATTCTACATGAGACCATTATATTCTGCATATTTTAGTACCTCGTTGGGCTTCAATTCACTGTTTTATTTTTTTCCCTTCAGATAAGGATATAGAGAAGACACTGGAGGACCATGTGTAGCTAGAAATTAGCGAGAAAGATTTTGGAGCCTTGACGAAATCTTGAAGATTTATTTTGAAGCATTTTGGGAGATCTAATAGTTCTACATGTGTCATAGAGTTTTGTAAAGGAAATTACGTATAAGTAATTATAGCTTAGTCTGTAAACTGTTAAAACAGTATTTATGCTTCCGCAGGTTTCTATTAAGGTTATAAATGCATCTGCTATATATTTTTCTGGTTTCTGTATAGGTCCTAGACGGCATCTCTCATACAAGTTTTGATATAGTAGATAGAATAATTGATCTAAAGCCATGGATGGCGTTTAAGATCCTGTGAACATGTGTTGTAGGATGTGAATTATGATGTTTGGTTAGTTCCATGCTTGGATAGGCTATTTTATATGGATTTGTATTGTACAGGTTGTTAAATATACAGGTTATATTATTGGTTTCTGTCTATTTACAGATGAAACTCTATCAAAATTTTTATAAAATTTAAAAGATTTAAATTGAAAGATCTTGTTTTGTATCTGTCTGACAGAGGGTCTTATAAAGTTTAGGACCCGTTCCGTTATAAATGGTATCAGAGAAATGAGATGCCTTAGAAATGATCTGAATCGTATGCAGAAGCTTAGAAAATGATCGTGACTGACTGAATAAATATGTATAAGTGTAGGATGAACTAGGTCTTAGGTATTCTAATTTGTCTAAGTTGGAAATTTACTTTAACCAAGATTTAGTGATTAGGTTAAATTGATATTGAATGTAGGCTAGACCTAGGCCGATCAATGTAGGTTTAAGGATTCAGGTTGAATTATTCTGTGTTATGACAAGATGAAGTGGTTAGAATTAGATGAAATGTTTAGGTTATGGCATTAAAGAATTAATTTAAAATGCATTGGTTCTAACCATTCCTCTAAGCTGGTTATTGGAGATTAGGGATTGAAAAGAAGTCTTTAAGATAATGCTTTACTTGGGATTATTTGACCGTATGATAGAGGATTTTTTATGTCCTCTTGATTCGGATAGAGAGGAAGTCCGGTACCTGGCATTGAGGTTTTGCAGTGCTAAGTATAAATGGCATATTAGGCCATACCTAAAAGTCCTTAGTCGGATGAGAAAATTTGAGGAAATTGTTAAAGAGAAGATTTTCCTATCTTATTTCTGACCCCTAAATAAAGTAGCTGTTAAGGTTTTGCCGAAATCGGCAGTGATCTTGAGGAATCAAGTAGCATCGATGAAGATATTTGACGAACTTTAAAAATGTGGTTAACTAAAGAGTTAATGTCTTGATTGTTGGAAGTCCTTAGTCGGATGAGAAAATTTGAGGAAACTGTTAAAGTGAATATTTGCCTATCTTATTTTTGACCACTAAATAAAGTTGTTGTTAAGGTTGTGTCGAAATCGGCAGTGATCTTGAGGAATCAAGTAGCATTGATGAAGATATTTGGCGAACTTTGAAAATGTGGTTAACTACAGAGTTAATGTCTTAATTATTGGGGGTCCTTAAGACTGAGATATTCGTAAGATAGGTGAAGAATTACTACAAACCGGCTCCGCTATCGGAACAAGTATGGTTATGAAGATATGAAAGGAGAACCCTTGTGATTTTGTTTGAGGTTGACCGAATGGTAATGCCCCTGGGTTTTAGTCAGGCTAATGTGAGAAATTGAGTGGTCCAACCGGAATGAACAAATTGGCTTAACAATAAAATATCAAGCTGCTAGATGTTGAAGTTTTGTCGGTAACTAGGAATTGTGACAAGTAGTTAGATGAGTATTTGACTTGAAGAAAGAATATTTGTTTCATTTGGTTGATATGGCGAATAAGTGGAACTGATGATCTGGAATCGACCTTTCAGTGGTGCAAATCCTTTTGGTGATAAAAGGATACTCGAGGATGTTAGTGTAAACTGTATCGAGAGAATATGATACTCTGTAATTAGTTTATGAATTCTGAGTAAGAGGTAAGGCCAATCGCATCAAGGATATGTGTTAAGCCTAATTAGAAAATGGACTACCCTTTTTGAAGATAGTAGGTGGCCATTTGAGAATTTAGCCATTAAGTTTTGGGAACATATGTATCTGGAAGAAAGGACCAAGCCAAACTATTTTAATAGACGGTTTAGAGAAAATTGAAATTAGAACTAGTTTCTAAGGGTTGTGTGAAATTGAAAGAGTATCGGTTAGGTGCTGTTAAGGAAGCATTAGAGCCTTTGGAAAGTAGGATTAACTAATGATCAGATAAGTTAGTGTAGGTGACATGCTCTTGAGAAAGATTAGGACTCCGTTAGTCTGTATCAATAGGTAATCAGCCACAAGCAAAGTGGGGGAGGTGTTCGTGAGATGAAATTGCTCCTCCTGTAATAAAAATTTCATGATGAGATTCTTGAGGATTTAGAGATAATTCCTCGGAAGGAACTAAAGACTAATGAATCTAAGAGTTAAAGATTATGATAGGTGGATCTCGTCATGATTCAGAGGAGGCGAATGTTAAGATCAATTATGGATATTAGAAGCCTCCATTTGAGAAATGGTGGAGACGGTCTTGGGTGATAGTTTTGTCTTGGAAGAATTTGTGGTAATGTTATAACTGAGGTTGACCTTGGGATAAATAGGAGAGAAATCCCTAGTTTAGAAGTTGCTTTTCCATCGGTTGAAATTAGCACTGGGAATTCTCTATTTGAGGTCTTGAGAGTGTCGCCTTGGGTGATGGCTTATCCAAAGAATTATGTAGATGGACTTGGGTATCTTAAGGAAAAATGAGCATCAGTACTGGTAATGGATGTCAAGAGTTTATAGATCGAGCATGCTTCTAGTGTCTCGTAGGAAACGAGAAAGGAAATTATGTGTAAGCTCACTTGTTTGGGGCGATAGGGTGTTACAGTCCTAAGTTGGGAAAAACAAAATCATGTCCGAAATGTGAAAGTTATGATGTGAGGTTCCGGATTGTGAACCCGACAATTATGAGGTGATTAGTATGTTAATGATCAATACTAATCTTATGGGATGATTAAGGTTTGGTATCGGAAGAAAAATCGGGAAATTATTTGGGTCCGGGCTGCCGCAGCCCTGCCAGCAGGCTTGCGCCTGCTGGGCGCTCGAGCGGTGGCCGCCCGAAGCCTGGCCGCTCGCTGGCCGCTCGCCAGGCCGCTCGAGCGGCAGGCGCAGTATATAAGTCGTGTCGCGACTTCTCCTCGCCATTTTTCGCACGGTCGAGGGTTTGGAGGAGAGAGAGAGGGGCGCGACCGAAGAGAGAAGAAGGGAGATCGACCTCGGGAGTCCGATTTCGCCCGAAAGCCAGGTATAAAGGTGAAAGCACGCGTCGAGGCAAGTGTTCTCATACCCACTTCTCGTTCTCTTTCGATGTTTTGTGTATTTTCGTTGGGTATTTTGTGTCGATACCCACGGAGAACATTAGGATCTCGATACCCATGCCTTGAGGTCCAAGAAAATGTAGTTAGTTGTCCGAATCGT
>JAODPA010157320.1:0-14498 GCA_025585075.1 Nepenthes mirabilis
CGTTTGATGAGTGCTCATGCGTCACTTTGCTATATAAATCTTGTTCGGTTAATTTTTAGTTATTTTATACCAAATTTTGAAAAAAGAAAAAGAAGGAGAAGGGAAGAAGAGAGAGAAAGAGAGATATGAAGCTAGAGAAGGAAAATTAAAATGATCTCCAGTAAGACTTTGATAATTTGAAGATAAGGGAAGTACATTTTCAACCTTTCTTCATTTGTTGCGGTTGTTTCCTCATTTTATTAAACATTTATTATTTCAAGTGTTCATGATATCATATTTTCGTAACTAGATTGTGTATTGATGGGTCCTGGCACCCAATGCCCAGAAAAAAAGGCTCAAAAAATTAAGTCTAAGAATCAAGAGGCTTACGAGAATGATTCGGTCCAGAGGCCCAAAGGTAGTCCATCATGTTCCAAGAGGCCCAAGAAACCTAACTTAGCCTAAGAGGTTAAGTTGGTCTCAGAAACCCGAGGATATGGGCCAGCATCCCAAGAAGCCCAAATAGCTACAATGGTCCGAGAAACCAATTTAACCCAGGTGGCTCAAGGACACTATAAGAGACCTATGTCTATAATAAAATCTCGAGAACATGAAGTCAAGAACGCAACATTGAAATCCCGAGAGCCTCTAGCAAGTGAAACTCCCAATTAACGTCCGAGAACCTAACTCTATAAGCCTGAGGATTCGGCAAAAACCCAGAAGGATTTTTAGGTACGAGGACTATCTCTTCATCTCTGAATCATCAGATCAGGGGAAAAGGGGGCCAAGGTGACCGAGCACGCCAGCTCAGACGTCTCACTATTACCAAGGAGCACGCGTTCTCTGCAACACGCTACCTTCACAGGAAATCATGGCACTCAGAGCACACTTAATCATTACGGGACTAACGTTACCTAACACGCCAAATCAGCAGAGTTGGTGGCATATCCCCCTATAAATACCTCATCTAAACGACTAAGAAAAGGATTCAACGGCTAGCATTCTGCATACACACTGTGAGCAGCGTCTAAGAGAAAGAAAGAAAGAAAAAGAGAAAAGGAACAAGAGAGAAAGCTAGAAAAGAGAAGAGGGAATAAGATCTCACGTGTTGCAATCCTGTGTGACTATCAAAAGTGCTATTGTGATTATTTGTAACCCATTCTAAGTGTAGTGGAATCTTTCGGACCCAGCGTCCATCACCGTGGTTTTTTCCTTTTCATTAAAGAAGGGATTTTTCATGTAAAATCTTCGTGCATTGTATCCTCCTCCTTTTTCCCTCACTGTCACGTCATTCTCATTGAGTTTAATGATTACTATTGTGTTGCACGATTCCGTCCGTCCGAGGGTATCGAAAGAGTGCGAAGTGTGAACTCAGACTCTCGTCGTACGGTGGTCGGAACTCGAGGATGCAACATTGACGCCATCTGTGGGAAGTGACTAAAAGTCTTCTTTTCACATCCTTATAGAACGTACAGAAACACTCCGACGACCCCAACTCCGAAGTCCAATATGGTGAACACAAGGGCACAGGCGAGTGTACCAGTTAGAGAGATGGCCTCACACAACGATGGCCCCGACGCTTGCGTCGGGGTAGAAAACTACCCTGATCCAGTTGTCAGAGCCTTGGCAGCCAAGATAGAAGGCATGTCTAAGGTCTTCGAAACGTTTTGTTCCAAGATTGACGAGCGGGCGAGAGAAGCCCTTTCTAGGGACTCCCAGGCCGGGACGTCCCAAAGCGGGGGTAGGGGGAGAGATCGCCGAGACAGGCGACCTGGCTAGCACGAAAACCCAAGGACCTAGGTCGCTTCCAGCAGCAAGGCCCCTCGAGGGCTAGAGGGCCATTTGAGTCCTCAGATTCGTGAAGAGAGCCCAGAGAGGCGCAACTCCAGGACCCTCCAAAGTCGCGAGTGCAGCACTCAAGAGGCAATCCCGCAGGATGGTCCCACCAAGGGACCAGGGCAGCCCCCGAGCGACGTGCGGACTGTGAACCTTACGAGTTGAGACATTACCTCAACGAAAAGAAGATAACTGCCCCGCTCTGGGTGGAGGAAAGATTGGAAAGAAGGTGGAACCGTGTCTTCAGTGAAAGAAGGGGGGAGGGGCTACTGCGCTCCAATCCTCGTTCACAACAAAAATCAGGACGAGGACGCTCCCTCCAAAGTTCAAAATGCCAAACCTGGAGGTCTATGATGGGAGTGCTGACCTGATGGACCATCTCAACCACTTCCGGGAACACTTAAGTCTATAGGGTTTGGACGAGACAACCATCTGTCAATGCTTCCCCTTGACGGTAAAGAGGGACGCGAGGATGTGGTTCTATGGGATGCCAGCGGACTCCATCCGCACTTTCAGCGACAGCCTTCCTCTCGCAGTTCGCCTCCAGCCGGATGGTGGAGAAGCAACCCTGGCACCTTACCCGGGTGAAGCAGGGCGCTAGGGAGAGCTTAAGGGGATTCCTGGCCTGATTCGTAGCCAAGGACAGGCAAATCCCCAAATTGACCAACGAAGTAAAGTTAAATGCTTTCCTGTCGGCTCTGGAGGGAGGTGCCTTTTTCAAGCATCTCATCCATAAGGGTCCCCAGACCTTTGCGGAGGTCAAGGCTGTGGCCAAAGCGTATATTGCGGCCGAAGAGGCCAACGATGCCAAACGGCCAGAAAGGGATGAGCACCCTCATCTAAAGGCGGTGGAAGGAAAGAGGAAGGTTGGGGACTATCAGAGTCCCTAGACGGCAAAGAGGCAGCACAAGTCTGAATAGAACTTCCGGAGAAAGCCGAGGCCTATGCACTTCACACCACTGAATGACACCCGCACCAACGTGTTGATGCAGATCCGGGAGGAAAAATTTCTGAAATGGCCCAAGCTACTGAAGAACCCGGGAGGTGGCGACTAGACGAAATACTGCAACTACCACAACTCCGAGAGCCACAGTACAGAGGATTGCAGGACTCTGTAGAAGGAGATAGAGGAGTTAATCAGGAGGGGACACCTCAATTGCTTCCTGCAAAGACCCGAATAAGTTTTCGGAACAGCGGGCGACGTCGAAGCTGAGCTCCCCAAAAAATAGAGTGGCTGCGGGGGTCGTGAACATGATATCAAGTCGGCTGGCCAGAGGAAATGAGCAGGAGCTCACCGCAACTAGGAGGCTGAGGACAGGACCCGGAGACAAAGACAAAGTTATCTTCTTTAGTAATAAGGACATGGCCCATGTAACTTCCCCCCATTCCGATCCTTTGGTTGTAACTGCACTCGTTTCAGATGAAGCAAATGACTACCGGATGAAACGAGTTTTTATTGATAATAAAAATTCTAGGAACTTTCTCTACCTGGATGCCTATTTCAAGTTGGGACTCAAGAAAAGTCAAATGAGAGGGCCAGAAGGGCCACTCTGTGGGCTGGACAATGAGCCAGTACCTGTTCAGGGTATCGTCCAATTAGAGGTAATATTGGGAAAGTATCTGAGGACAGCGTCCAAGGTCCTCACATGTCTGGTCGTGGACCTGCCATCGGTCTACAATGCAATACTCAGACGCCCTTGCTTGGCCGCCTTCGGTGCAAAGACTTCCATCCCACACTTAAAAATAAAGTTTCCAATCCCGTATGGTGTGGGGGAAGTTCTCGGGGACCAGTCCACGGGACGGATGTATTACTTAGCACAGACCACGCAAACGGCCCTTCCACAACCAATGGAGGACCTCGACCTGAGGGACGATACCACGCTGCAATAGGCACGGCCTGGGAAGCCAACCGTTCAAGTCTCGTTGGATCTTGGGGATTCGGAGAAGTATGTTCACATAGGAAGCTTGCTGCCAGAGTCCGTCCGAGACCAACTCATCAGCTTCCTACAAGAGAACTCAGACGTGTTCGCCTAGTCGCCCAGTGACATGCCGAGAATCTCCGCCGAGATCATGGTCCACAAGTTGGGTATTGATCCTCCTCATAAACTCGTCAGGCAAAAGCGCAGGAATTACTCCATGGAGAAACTGATGGCCATACGCGAGGAGGTCAAGAAGCTCCTAGATGCCGAGTTCGTCCGAGAAGTACAATACCCAAACTGGTTGGCCAATGTGATCATGGTGAAAAAGAGCAGTGGAAAATGGAGAATGTGCGTAGACTTTACCGACCTTAATAAAGCGTGCCCCAAGGATAGCTTCCCACTGCTCATAATTGAACAGCTTGTAGATTCGACGTCCGGCCACGAGCTTTTAAGCTTTATGGACGCGTACTCAGGCTACAATTAGATCAAGATGAGTCCCGAGGATGATGAGCACACGTCGTTCATAACGGACCAAGGGACGTACTGTTACAAAGCAATACCCTTTGGTCTCAAGAAGGCGGGCGCGACTTATCAGCGACTCGTAAATAAAATGTTCTAGGACCAGATAGGTAGGAACGTGGAGGTCTATATTGACGACATACTTGTCAAAAGTAGGGTGAGCGGTGACTATATAAAGGACTTAGCCGAGGCCTTCCACGTACGGAGAACCCACCAGATCAAGCTAAACCCGAGCAAGTGCACATTTGGTGTAGCGTCGGGGAAGTTCCTAGGTTACATCGTGTCACATCGGGGGATCGAGGCTAACCCGGAGAAGATAAAGGTCATTCTCGACATACGGTCCCCACGGACGGTAAATGAGGTTCATAAGCTTACCGAGTAGGTGGTGGCCCTCTCCCGTTTTTTGGCCAAATCTGCCGAAAAGCACCTACTGTTCTTCAAGGCCTTGAGAGGAATGAAGACCCGAGACTTCCGGTGGAGTGACGCCTGCGAGGATGCATTCCAAGGGCTCAAAAACTACCTCTCGAGCCCACCTCTTTTAGCTTCTCTCCAACTGGACGAGGAGTTGTATCTGTATCTCTCCGTGTCCGACACAGCCTTGAGCTCGGCTTTGATACGGGAACAACACGGGAGACAACATCCCGTGTATTACGTGAGCAAGACTCTAGAGGACGCCGAGACCAGGTATCCGCTCACGGAGAAGATTACCTTGGAATTGATTTGCTCCGCACGAAAACTTAGACCATATTTCCAGGAGCACAAGGTAGTGGTCCTGACTGACTAGCCATTGAGGGCCATCTTGCAGAAGCCTGAGATATCCGGATGATTGGTCAAATGGGCCATTGAATTAGGAGAATTCGATATCGAATTCCGCCCGAGGCCAGCCTTGAAAGGTCAGGCCCTTGCGAACTTCGTTGTTGAGACAACAGCACTGGCCAACGGCAATGGAAGCCAGCCTGGTGCAGGCGAGTTCAGCAAGGCACCGACGTGGACCCTGCACGTGGACAACTCCTCGATGAAGGACGGTTACGGAGCTGGTGTTGTTCCGCGCACGACCGAGGGGTTGGAAATAAAATATTCACTAATCTTGAGGTTCTCAACCACTAATAACGTTGCGGAATATGAAACCTTGCTGGCTGGGCTTCGGTTAGCTAAGGAGTGCTCGGCTGAAAACCTAATCGTTTACAGCGACTTTGAATTGGTCGTTAACCAAGTCCACCGAAACTTTGAAGTCAACAGCCCGCAGCTCTTCAAGTATCACTCTAAAGTCAGGAGTGCGACCTCGGACTTTGAGGCATTCGAGTTCGTCCACATTCTGAGGGAAGAAAACACCAAGGCCGCCACGCTGGCAAGGGCAACGGCTTCGGGAGATCCAGAATAGTATGCTCGGGGGATGCGAGAAGTTCTAAACAGATTCAGTGTCGAGGACCCTGAGCCAAAAGTGATGCAAGTGTCTAACAGCAGCTCCTGGATGACTCCCTACTTGAAGTACCTATCTGACGGCATATTGTCTGAGGCCCCGAACTAGGCCAAGAGGGTAAAGAAGACAGCGGGGTGGTATGCAGTTATGGACGGCCAGTTGTACCGGTGGGGATTCTCGACCCCTTACTTAAGGTGCCTCACCCCCGAGAAGGCCGAGTATGCCCTCCAGGAGGTGCACATCGGGATATGTGGATCCCACATCGGGAGAAAGAACCTGACCTTTAAGCTTATGAGGTAGGGATACTACTGGCCAATGATGAAGCATGATGCCATGGACTTTGTGCGCAAATGCGAAAACTGCCAACTCCATAACAACGTGAGTCATCGCCCCCACACAAATCTCCGGGTGCTCCAATCGCCATGGCGATTCACCCAGTGGGGGCTTGACATTCTCGGACCGCTCCCAATAGTTCCCGGACGGAGGAAGTTCCTAATTGTAGGAATTAATTACTTCGCCAATTGCGTAGAGGCAATACCACTCGCTAGGATAACAGAACAAAATGCCACTGAGTTCCCTCAACAGAATATCGTGTGCAGATTTGGGATCCCGGAGTGCATCGTGACCGATAATGGGACACAGTTCAGTAGAAAATGGTTCACTAAGTATTGCGCCAGCCTGAAGATCGACTTGGTCCACACGTCAGTAGCGTATCCTCCGGCGAACGGGCAGGTGGAAGTCACAAACCGCACGATCATGTATGGACTTAAAACTAAACTGGAGTATTCCGAGGGCTTATGGGTACACGAGTTGCCGTCCGTTCTCTGGTCATACAGGACGACGCCTAGGGAACCCACGAGGGAGACCCCCTTTAGCCTTTGCTATAGGGTTGAAGCAGTCATCCCAATAGAAGTAGGCCTCACAAGTTCGCGGGTAAGATGCTTCAGTTCGACCGACAACAGCCAGAGGCTCCGGAAAAACCTCAACATGCTCGAGGAAGTCCGTGACCAAATAAGGCCAAAGGTAGTGGCATACCAGCAGCAGGTTGCCCACTATTATAATAAGAAGGTAAAAGCGTGGCAGTTTGAGGTAGGGGACCTGGTACTAAAAAGCGTGGAGGCCACAGGGAAAAACACCGGCAGAAACAAACTCTCTCCAAATTAGGAGGGGCTGTTTTTGGTCTCTGCCATCCTTCCGGATGGAGCCTACAAGTTGCGCACCTAAGAAGGCAAGTTGGTACACCGAACATGGAATGCCGTGCACCTTAGAAAATATTACCAATAACGAACATCGCCTGCTGTCCAGGTAACCTGCCAAACTTAGGCTATCCCTAAGCAAAAGTGAAACGACCCTCTCGCCCCTTATAAAAAAACTCGGCTTCGTCCGAGCGGCCCAAAAGGTCGTATTTGAAAACTCAATTTTGTCCGAGCGGCCCAAGAGGTCGTATTTCAAAACTCGACTTCATCCGAGCAGCCCAAGAGGTCGTATTTCAAGACTCGATTTCGTCCGAGCGGCCCAGGAGGTCGTATTTCAAAACTCAGCTTTGTCCGAGTGGCCCAAGAGGTTGTATATCAAAACTCGACTTCGTCCGAGCGGCTCGAGATGTCATATTTCAAAACTCGGCTTCGTCCGAGCGGCCCAAGAGGTCGTATTTCAAAACTCGGCTTCCTCCGAGCGGCTCGAGAGGTTTTATTTCAAAACTCGGCTTCGTCCGAGCGCTCCAGGAGGTCGTATTTCAAAACTCGGCTTCATCCGAGCGGCTCAAGAGGTCATATTTCAAAACTCGGCTTCGTCTGAGCGGCCCAGGAGGGTGTATTTCAAAACTCGGCTTCGTCCAAGCGGCCCAAGAGGTCGTATTTTAAAACTAGGTCCCGTCCGAGCGGCCAGGAGGTTGTATTTCAAAACCTGTATTTGTTCAAGTGGCCTAAGAGGTCGCATGACAAAAAGCTCGGGCGTTAATTAGGCGCAAGACTAACTTGTTTAGCGCCATGACCCGCTAGGACCAAACACTCCAAAAATCCGGGTGGGGGAATTAAACACTTGAGTTTAAAATAAATGTCTATTTTATTCATGTGCACAGCATATGTACAAGAAGAAAAAAGAAAAAAGAGAGAGAGAGATGAGGAGAGCTCTACAGCAGCTAGCTTTTGGAGGGACCTGGCGAGGGGGTGGTCCCATGCTGCCCTTCTTCGTGTTGTTGAGAAGCCTCTGCCTGGCCTGAACTCCTCAGCTACTCTGAAGGTGGAGGATCACCCGAAGGTCCTGAACATGAGGATCCGGGAAATTGCCTCCCTGCGATGCCATATATGTCCCTTGGGCATGTGGCGCTAGCATTCCGAGGATCCAACACGGCCGTTGGAAACCGTGGATATAGCAACCACATCAATCGACGGCACACATTGATGTCGTCCAAGTACTTGCCCTCAGGCATAGGCGCTATATCCACGGCTTTCACTAATGCCCTCAACGCTTCCTCCAGCTGGAGGTTCCTATCTCGGAGAAGCCTGTATTGGATCTGCTGAAGCTTCAAGGTGTCCTTGAGAGAGGCATATTTCATATTAGCCTCAGCAAACTCCACTTGCAGCCGTTGGCTGCCCTCTCTATCGACTCTTAAGGACTCTATCTCCAAACAGGCCTGGGCAACCTCGCCAATGAGCTAGTTGAGGCTCTCGGTTGGATCCTGGAACTACAAGAAAAGGCAAGTTCATTAAGGCATAAACGACAGAAAACAAGGTAGCTAAAAAAATAGTGAAATACCCTAGAGACGAGAGAGTCGTGGCTTTGACCACCCTCTCCTGCAACCTCAAGCTCCAACGGCTCAGTTGGAGGCGCTGCATGGACCTTAACCACGGCCTCGGGCGAGAGACCGTCGGAAACCGGAAGCTCAACGACTTCAGGGGGCTCTGAGGCCGTAATCTCAACCTCGTCGCCACTTAGGATCTCGACGGTATCCTCAACAGGGGCGTCGACAGTTGGCTCCACTCCGTAGGGCTCCTCAACCTCAACAGCTTCCACGGCTGGAACAGTTAAGATCGTTGTCGCTTCCTCACCCTGATTATCTTCAGCCCCCTCCACGGCCTCCAAAATGCTAAGGTCCTCGGATGGATAACCAAGAAAATCCGAGACCTCACCAATGATCTCGACAACAGAAGAAGGTCCGGGAACCTTAGGCTCCGCAGTGGGTTCGACGACCAAACCCCTTGACCTCTTGATAAGAGGCGCGATCACGGCATCATCATTGTCGGACGAGGAGTACTCGACAATTGTCAGTGGACGCTTTGAAGCCTCAGTCCGATGACTCTTCCGTGGCCGCTCGGATGACTCTTCGATTGTAAGAGAACTCCCTTTCTTCCTCAATCTCTTCTTTTTCTTCTTCTTTGCAGGAGCGACGGCGCTGGAGTCCTCTGCCGTAGTCACCCACTTGGCCTTCGTCAAATTCTCGGACGTCAACCAAGTGTTTCGTTTGCCAATATTGAAGCTGCCAAGGTTGGCCATCACCAAGTCCGTGACCGCCTTAGCAATCTCCCTCTCCTCCTTGATGGCATCCGAGTAGTATTTGCTTGCCATGTTTCCCCAGGTAAGGGAGAGGGACCAGTTCTTCCGGACGTCCAAGAAGAAAAATTTATCCTTCTACCTTTTGGTGGAGTCAAGGTTTCCTCCACTCATGACGGCAAACTCCGGACGAGGAGTTATGGTGATCCAATCTAAGTTATGAGTAAAGCGAAACATCACCTTCACCATTGACACTTCAAACACTTTCTTATGGCAGCGTGCAAATACACAAAGAGAAACCAGATACCTGACGGCGTTGGGTTGAAGTCTCGCCAACGGAACGCCGAGCTCCATCATAATGTGGTACAGCTCCAGAGGGACTGGGAAGCGAAGCCCACCCTTGAGATAGACTTCGTAAATAGTGATAAAGCCATCAGGAGGGCTGCACGCTCTCTCAGCGGCTCCAAGAACCACTATCGCCACTGAATCCGGAATGCTGTACTTCGCACGAATGTCCTCAAGATCTTTAAGGGACAGAGATGAAGCGATTTTCTTAACCCCAGGAGCCATGAGAGCAGAAGAAGGATCTTAGCGGGAACAAGAAAAGAGAAGCGACGACGAAGGGATTTTGGAAGCAAGAAAAAACGGTAAGGATGCGCAAGAAATGAAGGAGGAAGAAACGGAGAAAAGAAGTCAACTTAAAGGAATTTAAAAATGTGAAACAGCGCCCTCATCATAACCGTTGCCACGCATCAGTAGCCCATACACGGGGAAAGGTCATGGGCTTTGGCTACCCGAGGAGGCGTCACCTCAATTTATAGCGCATTTAATGCTTTGTAGAAACCCAAACAGCGGCGCTAGGTGGGTCTCATGCTAATAAGAAGGCCTCAGACGGATGTGAGAGGACTCCTTCCATCCAGGTGCGGCGCCCGCGGACTGCCACTGTAGAAGAGTGCTTTCCAGACATGTCAAACGGTTGAGATTCTCAAACCCTTTGACATGGGGGGCTAATGATGGGTCCCGGCACTCAAGGTTCAGAAAGAAAGGCCCAAAAAGTTAAGTTTACGAACCAAGAGGCTTACGAGGATGATGCGGCCCAAGAGGCCCAAAGGCAGTCCATCACATCCCAAGAGGCCCAAGAAGCCTAACTTAGCCTAAGAGCTTAAGTTGGCCTCAGAAATCCGAGGACATGGGCCAGCGTCCTAAGAAGCCCAAATGGCTACAATGGTCCGAGAGACCAATTTAACCCAGGCGGCCCGAGGACACTATAAGAGACCTATGTCTCTAATAAAATTCCGAGGTCATGAAGCCAAGAACGCAACACTGAAATCTCGAGGGCCTCTAGCAAGTGAAATGCCCAATTAACGTTCGAGAACCTAACTATATGAGCTCGAGGATTCGGTAAAAACCCAGAAGGCTTTTTAGGTATGATGACTATCTCTTCATCTATGAATCATCAGATCAGGGGAAAAGTGGGCCAAGGTGAACGAGCACGCTAGCTCAGACGTCTCACTATTACCAAGGAGCACGCGTTCTCTGCAACACGCTACCTCCACAGAAAATCATGGCGCTCAGCGCACGCTTAATCATTACAGGACTGACGTTACCTAACACGCCAAATCAGCAGAGTTGGTGGCATGTCTCCCCTATAAATACCTCATCTAAACGACTGAGAAAAGAATTCAACGGCTAGCAGTCTGCATACACACTGTGAGCAGCGTCTAAGAGAAAAAAAGAAAGAAAAAGAGAAAAAGGAACAAGCGAGAAAGCTAGAAAAGAGAAGAGGGAATAAGATCTCACGTGTTGCAATCCTGTGTGACTATCAAAAGTGCCATTGTGATTATTTGTAACCCATTCTAAGTGTAGTGAAATCTTTCGGACCTAGCGACCATCACCTTGATTTTTCCCCTTTCATTAAAAAAGAAATTTTTCAGGTAAAATCCTCGTGCATTGTATCCTCCTCCCTTTTTCCTCCCTGTCACGTCATTCTCATTGAGTTTAATGATTACTATTGTATTGTACGATTCCGTTCGTCAATGTTTAATGATTACTATTGTAAGAGTTTAATGACTCTTACATGTTTAAAAGTGCTCCTACATGTTAAAAATTATTTTGCATATTCTGAAAATTTATGAAAATTGCAATGCATGTTTGTTAATAGAAATGAATTATTAAATTTCTTATTGTTATTGAAATTTTTACACTATCTGTCACGTTCTAAAATTTGATCTATCATTTATAATTATCCAATATTAATTATTATTCAATTAATAACCCAATTAATCATAGACCTAAACCTCATGTCGATATAATGATTGAATAAAATAAAATAATATAAGTTGAACACAATTATTTATTGATTTGATCTACTTGGTTCTGATGTATTACAATTGGTATCAGAAAAAATTCGTGACGAGAGGTGTTTCAAGTCATTTGGGATGAATAATTGGTTGAATGTTTGAACTTGATAAGTACTGCTTATGGCGGATAATGGAAAAGTTGATTTGTGGAGGCTTACGTTTGGGATTAGAAGGATGATCATCTGATTATAATAAGTCACACCTGCTATATAATAAGTGGATTGATATAGCGATAAAAGAAAGATTTTGTTTAGTTTCTGAGGATATGTAGAGATTTTGTTGGATATTGCGATTTTGGAGAAGTGATAGCCTTGGGTTGGGTTGGTCCGAAACCTCACTGGGTAGAAGAAGATTTTGACTGACAGAGGATAGGTGATGGAATAGGTTGGTCCAAAACCTCACGAGATAGAAGAAGGTTTTGGCCAATAGAAAGTAAGTAGTGGAGCGAAGGTGTCGAAGGGCAAAAATGAGAGTATTTGTGTGTGACCATGGTAGTCCGAGACGATAGGTGGGTCGATTTGTGCTAATGATGTTCGAGTAACTGTTGGCAAGTTGATGATAGAACTTTCAGCACCATATGTTGGTCCAAGAGAATGAGGAGATAGATTGGAATGTCTTTTAGGAGGCATATTGGAGGAATATATATATACAGTGCAAATCTATACTTTCAGGGAAGTTTATTTTCTTACTCGGCAAACCCCGATGGTTTCCTCAAATGATAAGTTGGAAATGGTCCATTGTGTCTCAGTGAGGGAATGAATAGTTGTCAAGATTAGAAGTCGCGGATAAAGGTGGAGAAGATTATGTCAAGTTAACTCGTTTCTTTTTACAAAAGAAGCTGTAGTGTTTTTGGTGGACAACCTCTGCCAAGAGAAAAGATAATGAGTGTAGTTTAATTTTGTTAGCAAGGAGATGTTGATTATATAGAGGTTTGAAGTTACGGTTGGAGTGACAGGAAGACTCAATGATTGCCCATTTTTACTCATCGTTGTGATTGGATAGATAATCGTTCCCATAAATCTTTCATTATTAAAGAATCAATGGATAGAGAGCTCGAGGTTTGACCTTCTAAGGCAATGCTCTAAGAGAGATTGAAGAATCTAAAAGATTTGTTGAAACATGATAGTAGATAAGGACTTCAAGATTCAATTTGGAAGCAGTTGGTGCCGTTCCGACTCTACACTTATGGCGAGGATTTAGACTAGGCTTTATTAATTGAGCAGGAGCAGTTCCAGGAGAATTCTTTCCAGAAAAATTAGAGTATCGAGGCTAGAATTTGTAAGGTGGACTCGTTTATTATCTAAAGGATAAGATAATAGAAAGTCAGATGAAATAGAGTTTTCTTCTCCGAAATTCCAGTATGTGAAGTCTACCTGTAAATTTTGTGAGAAGTACGTGGGAGAAGTTTGTTTTCATCAAAATGGAGTCTGCTTCAATTGCGACAAGATAGGTTATTTGTTAAAGAATCGTTCGAATCCCAAACGTCCAAATTTCAGACATCCAGATAGGAGTTAGACTGTTCCAGGCAGAGTATTTGCAGTTACAGCTCATGATATTAGAGCTGATTTCTCGGTTATGGAAAACTATTTCAGTAAGACTGCTCCATTCTACATTTTATGATATGAGTCTTCTAAGTTTCAAGAAATGATTAATAAGAAGGTTTCAGGTTTGATCATGGTGTTACATACGAGTCATCTGTTGAGAGATAGGTGCTAAACTTATTTGGTATATATGGTCACATCCAGAAGTCATTCTGTGACCATTGAAGACATTTTGATCATTTGTAAGTTTGAATATATTTTTTTAGAGGATTCAACTGAATTATTCTCGGATCAAGATATCAAATTTGCTATCGATATTGTGTTTGGATCTGCTCCTATTTCAAAAGCTCCATATGGAGTAATCCCATCTAAGTTGAAAAAATTAATACAATAATTGTAAAATCTGTTTGAGAAAGATTTTATTCAGCCAAGTGTCTTGGCGTGGAGTGCTTCAGTGCTCTCTGGTAAAGAAAGATAGATCGATGGGTTTATGCATGAATTATTTGGGAATCGAATATGTATCAGCTTCAAAGGATCAATGATTTATTTGATCCATTTCAAGACGTTTGGGTTTTTTTAAGATTGAGCTGTGTTCGAAGTATCATTAGTTGAGAATTAAGTGGGAAGATGTGTATAAGACAGCTTTCAAGTCAAGGTATAGCCATTGCAAAATGTTGATGGTACTTATAGGTTATCGAATATTTTAGTATCTTTTATGGATATTATCGATCGAATTTTTGACCGTGTTTAGGTTAATTATGATTTTATCAATAATATTTTAATTTATTTAAAAAATTATGAGGAATATGAGACCCGATTAGAAAGTCTGCTACAGATTCTGAAAATGGAGTTATTTGTCAAAATTAAAAGGGGGTAAATTAGAGTTGGAGAAGGCATCATCTTGGGTCATATTATTTCTAAAATTGTTATTTGAGAATCTGAAGAAGATGAAAGTAGTGATAAATTAAAAAAGACTAACTAAGGTCACGGGGGTGCGAAATTCCTTAGTTCTAGTTGGTTATGATGGGAGATTTGTGAAAAATTTTTTAAGGATAGCAGTGCCATTAGCGCACCTGGAATAGAAGTAATTAGTGTTTAAATGAAATGATGCTCGTGAGAAAAGTTTTCAGAAGTTAAAGAATAGATTATCGTCGACGCCGATTTTGTTGATCTTTGATAATCAGAAGGATTGATAGCATTTAGTGGTGTTTTTAAGAAAACTCTAGGTATGTATGGATTCAACATGGTCAGGTGTATCATGAAGAAAAAATTTAAGGAAAAGTTTGAGATGTGACTTAGTTTGGAGGATTCTGCGTAAAATACTATGACAAGTATACTAATGAGAAGATTGGATAAGAGGAATTACCTTTCTTTGCTGCCAGAATTAGATTTCGAATTAAGCTTCAATATGTGGGAGAACGTCTTGAAAAGA
>JAODPA010157331.1:0-14497 GCA_025585075.1 Nepenthes mirabilis
GGCACTGAAACTCTCCATAATTCTTTCATGAGAATGACTGAAAATGGAGATATATTCCTCCATCTGATGGATTTGCATGATGAATGCTGCTTGTGGAATGTATTTCGTGCTGATACTCGGAGTTGGGCATTGTATAAAGCATTTGAAGATATTGTAATATTTGACACAACATATTTGATGAACAAATATAGATCTCCTTTGCTCCATTTAATGGAGTAAATTACCACAACCGCTTATTCTATTTGGGTGTGGACTGATATTATTAGAAGATAGAAAAAATTTTAATTAGTTATTTGAATCTTGGCTGTGGTGTATATATGGAAGAGCCCTGGGTGAAATTATTATGGATTAAGATCACATTATAAATGGGAAGATTTTAATCATTATACATGGGACATTGTTCAAAACACATTATAGGTGCTGCCTCTCGCATAATCTTAAGAAATTAACAGAAAAAATTTTCTATGCATTCTCAATAACATGAAATAAAAAACGACATTCATAACCGTATTTATAAATTGTAAAGCGCTAAGAAGATTGGCAACCATTAGTTAATGTCTATGGGCTTAAGAATAGTATTTGATTGTCATGGCTGTATAGTAAGCGCCATTATAGGGTTTTTGTTTTTGTCAATGATAAATTTTTGGTAGGAATGTCCTTAACACAACATAGTGAGAGCATAAAAACTATTTTTGATGGTTATATGATTATAAAAATGTTATCGAAACAATTTGATGAACAATATGATAACATTTAAGGCCCAAGAAAAACCGGAGCCCAGCCCAAATACACGGGGTGCCCACGTGATGGCCCACCAGCAGCAACCTGCGAGCGCCCTTGCAGCTCATTAATGCGGCTACCGGAAAGCGACAAGGGGCAGGAGGAATTAGCCAATGGAGAAACGGTCAACGCTATAAAGCTACGATTCAGGCGACCGCTACAGGCGGCCCGCCAATCCCAGCTCAAGGGGGAGACCAAGCATAGCCGGCAACGCTCGATAGTCAGCCTGTCACCGTAAAACAACAGTTGACGCGCGAGCAATCTCCAATAATAATCAGCGGCCAACGAACCCTGACAACAGGAGTTCTCGCTCCCAAAATCCCCCGTCGAGTGGCCAATAAAATCCCTCTTCTTCAACGAAGAGGAGAAGAAAAAAGAGGAGGGATTGGAGCAAAAACAATTGACTCAGCGTCATAAGCCTTAAGCTTACTAGTTAGCCTCTGAATCCAGATTCCTAAGCGTACTCAGGCAACTGGAAGTCAGTTACCCACTGTGGTACATTCAGGGAGCCAAGCCTCCCACCACCCGCTCACTACTCTCTCTCTCGCATAAACAAACACGCACCATCCCCTCATTTTCAGTATACTTCCGCGTACTTCTTAGCGTGCGCCTCGTTTCCGTTCATTGCGGGAATTTGTTGACTTGAGTGTCGGAGTGGCTTTGGCTGGAGAAATCCTGCCGAACCTCTGACCTCTTGTTTGTTGATTGTATTGTGCAGGCCTCAGGTTAATAGAGACGGAGACCGGACCCTTCCGCACACAATTCAGAACGGCAAGGAACCTAAAGGCTCCCTAATCCGTACAACAACCGAGAACTTGGGATGCAACATTAGCACCGTCTGTAGAAAATGGGACAAGAAACTTAGCGTCTCTTTCTCACCTTCATTCAAAACATCAAGAATGGTGAACACTAGGGTACAAGCCAATGCCCCCGCGATAAACGTCGTCGTTCGCAGCGAAGAACCCTCCGTGGGGAGCCACGCAGATACCCACCCAGAGCCCGACATCCACCACCTGGCTGCAGACATGGGTGACATGAGGCTGGTACTCCAGGCCCTCTACAACCGGACGGGTACCCCTTGGGTGGGGGTTGCCCCACCAACATCTCAGGCGTCCTCCTCCAGGCGAAGGAGGCGTCGTGCGGCCGCCCTCAGGAGAAGATCCGGCCGACCTAACGAGGCCGCCTCTGGCAGTAGAAACAAGTCTGCGGCTGAAAGCCACCCTAACCGGGATGATCGGAGGGAAAGCCCAGAGCGGCGAAACCCCTGCAACTCCCACGCCCAGGGGAGGTCGACTGCCGTAGACTCCATTAGTGAGCAGCCCAACTGTACAGAGAGCCGCCACCACCGACAGATCCAGCCACGCCCCCAGGTCCATACGGAGCTCTGCGACATCATCAACGCACGGAGGGGGCTTCCGACCCGCCAATAAAAGAGAAGGTTGAGGTGTTGTGGGATCTCCTCCACAATGAGAGACCGGCACAGTCCTCCGCCGACCTTCGAAGGTCACCTTTCGCTATGGACCTGCGGACTTAGCCACTACCCCGCAAGTTCAAGATGCCCGTCCTGAAGGGGTACAACGGAAGCAAGGATCCAATGGACCACCTGAATTGCTTCCGCATTCATCTGTCCCTGCAAGGAGCAAGCGAGGCCATGATGTGCCAATACTTTCCTGTCACCCTCATGGGGCACGCGCTGCTCTGGTTCCACGGCCTCTCGCCAAATTCTATTTGCTCATTCGATGAACTTGTTAACAGCTTCTTGAGCCAGTTCGCCTCCAGCCGGAGAGAAGAGAGGCAACTGTGGCACCTGGTCTGCCTCCACCAGAGGTCAGACAAAAGTCTGAAGTGATTTCTCAACCGTTTTATCACTGAGGCACACCAAATCCCACAACTCTCCGACGAGCTAAAACTCAAAGCCTTCGTTGCTACGTTGGCAGCAGGGGATTCCTTCAAGCACCTGTCGCACCAACGTCCTCAATCCTTCTAGGAGACTGAGGTCATCTCCTATGCCTACATCACAACAGAGGAGGCAAATGAGGCGAAGTGCCCTGAACACGTAGACCGCCCCCTGGAAGCTACCCGGCCTACCAACGGGCAGAAGAGGAGCGGCGACAGCAACCGCTTCCCGGAGCATCGCAAGTAGCCACGCCCTTCGTCGGGATCTAGGAAGGAGCACAGACAGACGTCCCTGACTCCCCTGAATGATACCCGCGTGAATATCTTGATACAAATCCATGATAAAAAGTTCTTCAAATGGCCGAAAGGGGCAAAGGGCCCGAGTGGCAGCGATTAGATGAAGTACTGCCAGTATCATTGTTGCCTTGAACATTCTATAGAGAATTGCAGGATGTTGCAACAGGAGATAGAAGACCTAATCCGTCGCGGACACCTTAAACGGTTCACGAAAGGCCCAAGGCAAGCCCCCATAACCTCGAAGAGTAAGGCCAGCGAGCCCCCTCGGGGACGCATGGCCGCCGGCGTAATTAACATGATCTCCACCACAGCCGCTAGAGGTGCCAGGCAGAAGAAATAGGAGCCGACTTCCAGCAACAAGAGAACGAAGATAGGGGACATGAGTGATGTCATTAGATTTAGTAGCGACGATATGACTCATATAACCTTCCCCCATATTGACCCCCTTGTTGTATCCACCCTCGTTTCAGACAGTAAAATCGACTATCAGTTGAAACGAGTCTTCATTGATAATGGAAGCTCGTAGAATTTATTGTATCTCAGTGCATTTTTTAAGCTCGGATTGAGGCAAGGTCAGATGAGAGCGGCCGACGACCCTTTGTACAGCCTGGACAAGGAGCCAATGCCAGTGTAGGGAATAGTCCGGCTAGAGGTCACAATGGAAACTTACCCGCGGGCCACAACGTGAGAGCTAGCATTCCTCGTTGTCAACCTGCTGTCTGTTTACAATGCTATATTGGGCAGACCTTTTCTCACGGCTTTTGGGGTCGTGACGTCGATCCATCATCTGAAGGTGAAGTTTCCCACCCCGTGCGGCGTGGGAGAAGTACTTGGGAACCGGGTGATAGGACAAACATGTTACATATCCTAGGTCACCCCCACAACATCAAACTGCCTGGACGAAGATCTTGACCTCCGCGATGAAGCCCTGCTACAACAGGTCCAGTCAGGAGAAGCCACCGAAGTGATCCCTCTAAATCCAGCTGAGCCAGAGAAGTGCATGTGGGCAACTCTCTCCCGCCTGCCGAGCGAGATCGGTTAATCACCTTCCTGAAGGCAAACTTCAACATGATTGCCTGGGCTCCTGCCGACATGCCCAGGATACCGGTCGAAGTAATTGTCTACAAGTTGGGCCTCAATTTCGGCCATAAGCCCGTTCGACAAAAGCGTAGGAACTATTCCGTCGAGAAGCTGATAGCCATAAGGGAAGAAGTGAAAAGACTCCTGGATGTCGGGTTTATTCGAGAGGTCCAATACCCAGAATGATTATCCAACGTAGTGCTGGTAAAAAAGAGTAACGACAAGTGGCGAATGTGCGTGGACTTCACCGACGTAAATAAGTCTTGCCTAAAGGATAGCTTCCCTCTCCCCAGGATCGATCAGCTTGTGGATTCCACGTCCGGCCACGAGCTCTTGCGCTTCATGGATGCCTACTCCGATTACAACCAAATCCAGTTGCACCCTGAGGATGAGGAGCATACCTCCTTCATGATCAACCAGGGGATATACTGCTACAAGGTGATACCTTTCGGCCTCAAGAACGCCGAGGCAACCTATCAACACTTGGTGAACAAGATGTTCGAGACCCAGATTGGAAAGAACGTAGAAGTATACGTCGACGACATGCTCATGAAAAGCAAGGTTGCAGGCAACCACATCGTCGACCTAGAGGAGGCCTTCCAGATCCTCCGGGCACGCCGGATGAAGCTCAACCTTGCCAAATGCGCTTTCGAGGTAACCTCGGGGAAGTTCCTAGGCTTCATCGTATCATAGCGCGACATCGAAGCCAATCCAGAGAAGATCAAGGCCATTCTCGACTTGAGCCCTCCGCGAACTGTGAAGGAAGTGCAGAAACTCACCGGGCGGTTGGCGGCCCTCTTGCGGTTCCTCGCCAGATCCGAGGAGAAGTACTTGCCCTTTTTTAAGGCACTTAGGGGCACAAAATCGTCAGGATTTTGGTGGACCGAGGAATGTGACGAAGCCTTTTAAAAGTTGAAAACCTACCTCGCCAACCCTCCTCTCTTGAGCTCACCTTGCGTGGGAGAGGACTTGTATCTCTACTTGGCTACATCGGGAACAGCCCTGAGCTCCATCCTGGTCAGAAAGGACGAGGGGGCACAGCGGCCGGTGTACCATTTCAGCCTGGTATTGACAAATGTAGAGGCCTGCTACCCACATATCGAAAGAATCGCATTAATGCTCATCTATTCAGCGCGGAAGCTGCGGCCTTACTTCCAATCACACCGGATCGTCGTACTAACGGATCAGCCTCTGAAGTCGATCCTGCTGAAATCGGAGACTTCTGGGCAGCTGGTCAAGTAGGCTGTGGAGCTGGGAGAGTTCGACGTGGAGTTTCGACCACGTCCGGCCATCAAGGGTCAGGCCCTGGCGGACTTCATTGTTGAGGCAGCGACCACAGCCCTGGATGACCCTAGTAGCCCGTGGAGCCTGGGACACCTCGACGACACGACGTGGACTCTAAGGGTCGATGAATCGTCCACCCAGACAGGAAGCGGAGCTTGGGTCATGTCGAAGACTCCGGATGGTGTGGAGATTACGTACTCTGTCGCACTGACCTTCCCAACTACCAACAACATTGCGGAGTATGAGGCCCTTCCCGCAGGACTTCACCTGGCAAAAGAATGTTCCATAAAATCGTTGGTTGTGCACGGCGACTCCAAGCTCATGGTCAACCAAATCCAACGAAACTTTGAAACTTCAAACCCGCAGTTCGTGAAGTACCTGGCAAAGACGAAGACCCTGATCCAGGGGTTCGACCACTTCCTAATCAAGCACGTCCATAGGTCCGACAACTGGAAAGCAGATCGCCTGGCCGGGGACGCCGCTGCGGGGCCCCCAGAGCAATACACCAATGAACCGAGGGAGACTCTGGCCAGGCCCAACATCGACTCCTCAGACCAGGAAGTGCTGCGTGTCGACTAGGGGGACAACTGGATGACTCCATACAGGAGGTACCTAACCGACGGAACCCTGCCCGACAACACCGACGAGGCCAAATGGATCAGGAAAATAGCAGGGTGGTACACGCTCCTTGGCGGGAGGCTGTACATGCAGGGATATTCTGCTCCCCTCCTGAAATGACTTACCCCGAAGAAGCCGAGTACGCTTTAAGAGAAGTACACCTCGGCATATGCAGCTCACACATTGGAGAAAAAAACCTTGCGTTCAAAATCACAAGGTCTCTATTGGCCAACCCAGAAGCAAGATGCCATGGAGTTCGTTAGGAAGTGTGAGAGCTACCAGGTCCAAGGTTCCATAATGCACCTGCCACATACGGAGTTACGCAACCTTCAATCCTTGTGGCCCTTTGCGCAGTGAGGGCTTGGCATCCTTGGGCCATTACCCTTAGCCTCCGAGCAAAGGAAGTTCCTAATAGTCAACATTGATTATTTCACCAAGTGGGTAGAAGCGGTCCCATTAGCTAGAATCACCGAGCAGAATGCGGTGAAATTCCTCCATCAAAGCATCGTCTACCGCTTTAGGATTCCCGAGATCGTAGTGATCGACAACGGGACCCAATTCACCGACAAACGATTTACAAAGTACTTCACTGATCTGCGCATCAGGTTGGTCCACACATCTGTGGCGCACCCTCAAACTAATAGACATGTCAAAGTCACTAACCGCACACTGATCCACAGGCTAAAGACCAAGTTGGAGGACTCAGGGGGCTCATGGGTCGAGGAGCTACCTTCCGTACTCTGATTGTATCGGATAACCCCGTGGGAGCCAACGAGAGAGACACCCTTCAACCTCTATTACGGGGCTGAGGCCGTAGTTCCCTTTAAAGTGGGATTACCCTACCTGCGGGTTGAATATTTTGATCCCATCACCAACTCACGGAGACTCCGGGAGAGTCTTGACCTACTTCCAGAAGTTCGGGCCACAGCCCCTCTCCGGACCGCAGCCTAACATCAGCGTGTCGCACGATATTACAACAAACGGGTGAAAGCTCGCCCACTTGAGGTGGGGGATCTGGTCCTCTAGAATGTGGAAGAGGCGGGAAAAGCCAGGAATAGAAAGAAACTCTCCCTCGGGTGGGAAGGCCCGTTCCTCATCTCCGCGATCCTTCAGAACGAAGCGTACAAGCTACGTGCCCAGAACGGTAAACTGGTTCCCCAAACCTGAAATGCCACCAACCTAAGGAAATACTACCAGTGACACAGCGCTGGCCTAGGTAAGGCACATGCATCCATACGGAAGAGTGCTTGTACATGCATCAAGTTCTTTGCTTAATAAAATTAATTATTCCCGTTAACCTACATTCTCCATTCGTGTAAGGTGTTAGCATGCATAGCATTCTAAAACTAATGCGACCTAGACTGCCCCTAAGTCGGAAGAATTATCGTCCGTCCGTAAAATAAGGCCTCGGCACCGCACCAAACCGCCCGTGAAAGGCCACCTCAGAACCTTGGCCCCGCGCGAAGTGGACCGTTAGCGGTCTCATTCAAGCCTTGACCACGCGTCGAGGGGTCCAAAGGAAGACGAATCCGGACTTCAACTCCACATTGAAAGGGTCTCAGCAACCCGCTACTCTGGCTTCTCGCCAAACGACCCAGACGGTCATGACATTGGGCCTAGGGGCTTTTGAAGTTTCCTGACTTGCAGCCACTAAAATCTTAGGGGGCGAGAATTGCAAGTGTGCGGCAACCATCTCAAAGAAGAGAGCACCCTCAGTCTATGATGGTCGAGGGCTACGACCTTGTGGTGATAACACTTTGAGCGGGAGCTACGCAGCCAATGCGGATACCACACAATGAAAGGCCTAGAGCCGAAACTCGGCTGCCGCGACCTGAAAACCCAGCTGACTCTTAGTACGGTTCCATGGGACTTGCGACGACATCCACCTTACTGGATCGAGCTTCCCATCAAACGCGCGAGATGCGACGATATCCTCTAACGAAGAACGAGTACAGCGCAAGAAGGCACTAGATTTGAGCCTTGGTGACAGTAGCTTTGCAAGCTTAGCCGTTGAACGTGAGACACGACCTCACGAATCGCATTAAAAAAGCAATGTATACAGAAAACAAGAAAGGAGCTGCTTTCCATTCACTTGGACAAAAAAAAGTGGAAAGAAAAGCAATGTACACTGACAAGACTACCGCAGAGGGTCGGACGGACCAGTCTCCTCAAGAAAATTCCTTAAAAGAGATCCGTCTCAAACCCCGGTGTTTCCAAGATAGAAGACTCCTTCCAGTACGTTAGAAGCCGTAAGAGAAGCAATCCTATGGCACAGGCGAATGCCATCCCAAAACCGAACCTCCATCAGTAGATCCACCACCGACGGGGTGAGCCGGCCCCTCAGATTATTCGACAAGCGAGTAATGTCGTCTTCAAGAGTGGTGAGCGCCTCCTCCAGTTGTTCCACTTTAAGATACAAGTGTCTGTTTTCGTCTTGTGCCCACTCGCAAGACGACAAGCGGAGGGAAGCGACCTGGGCTCTCGTGCGTTGGACGACGAGTAGCCAGCGGTGAAAGCTCCCGTGCAGAAGGGCAGCTAGCTCATCGAGAGGATCGGCCTCCTCAGGGATCTGCGTGAAAAATGGAGAAGTCAGAGGAATTCTCAAAAAGTTCTTTGACTACGAAAGAACGACCAATTCGGATCGATTGTACCTGGGCAGGGTCGACGTCCGGAGGACGTGCCGAATCCCCTGATGCGGATGCGCCCAAGGGCTCTTCAAGTTCGACCACGATTCCCGTATGGCTCGGATGGTTCAGAAGCGCGGAAGGCAAAGGAACGCTTGGGGGCTCCGGCTCTGAAGCCATCACTCTTAAGGCCGTCTCATCGCCCTACGGGCTGCCCTCCAATACGACTTCCACCTCTGACGCCGCGGGGACGTCCCCCAGGATCCAACCCACCAAAATTGGCTCCACAAAGATCACAGCCGACTCTGAACATCCCTCCAACTCTGGCGCTAGCGCTAGCACACATGCTTCCTCCGGGCCGTTGAGGACCGATGCGCCGCCCGCTATTACCGGAGCCAACTCCATGACCAGATCAACGAAAGAGCGCGTGGGAGACTCCTCGCGAGATTGAATTCCCACTTTAGGGATGCCGTGCCTGGCTAACGCCACGGCAGGAATCGGCACGGGTTCGTCGGCCTCCTCCTGAGGCCCAATGCTTAACGCTGCCTCTGGGGCAGGGGCCTGAACCCACACTATGGAGTCAACAGCCAACCTCTGTGACCTCCGCATGGAGATACCTCCGGCCTCCCTCAACCTCTTCAAGGGAGCCTGAATCTCCTCCTAATCTGAAGACGATTCCAGTAGCGAACAAGTTTCTTCCTCGTCCCCATCAGACGGTGGGGGAATGGCACCTTCCTCCGAGTCCTTCTTGGCTGGACTGGCGGCGCGCCAGCCCGATGAGGGCCCCCACTTAGCTGCCTCAAACGTAATGGATGTCAAAAACTAAGCCAGGATGGAGAATTTTGCCATCTGGGACTCAATGGCGGCGACCAACTTCGCCGCTTCCTTGGCATCATCCGTTGACGCTTTCTCACGGAAGAACCCCAAAATTGGACCCCACTCGTGCGAAAGCTCGGAGTCAGGGGGCTCCTACGAGAAGAAGAACCGACCCTTCCAATTCTTTACCAAGTCGGGGTTTGTCCCTCAAAAGCGGAAGCCAGTCTTTGGCAACATGGAGATCCAGTCCTCCAACTTCGAGAAGCAAAAAATCAACCTAGCTACCTGAGCGTCGAAAGAGCCGCTGTAAAGGCGAGCGAAAATGCACAATGAGACCAAATAACAAAGAGCGTTAGGGTGAAACATCGCCACAAGAACGCCCAACGCCTCCACCAGTGCGTGCATAGTGCACAGCATGGGGTAACGTAACCCCCCTCTCAGATGGTGCTCGTAAACTATGACAAAGCCATCTGGTAGAGCGTTCACTCTACCCTCGGAGGCAGGAGTATGGTAACTCCAATCGCTGGGGATAACATAATCTACCAAAAGAGCGGCAACGACGCTAGGTGATAAGACAGACCTTGTGTTGTCGACCCCTGCCGACTCACCCTAGAAGTTCGCAAGGAGGAGGGAGACTCTCTCCTCTTTGCCATCTCTCTCTCTGTGCGTGATAAGGTTGAAAGATTTTTAGCGCAAGGAAACAAGCAGAGGGAATTTTCCATGGGGCAGGTTTAAATAGGCAGCAAAGCGCCAACGAGCAGGAAACCCAAATGACGCCCCACTCAGAGTGGCTGGGCCATACGCCTGCCCCACGAAGGCATCGTGGGGCCTAGAGCAGTCGGCAAACGTGACTGTTCGTTAGATTGCAGATCAATGTCGCTTCAACCGCCTGGCAAAGACTCCCCGCTGACACGCCCGCATTTAATGCAGGGATTTCAACTGTGGAAAAGAACGACAGCGAAACCCCCAAAAAAGAAATGCACGAGAATGAAGATGAATCGTTCAGCCATAGCAAACCATAGAAAACAAAATGGCGCAGCAAAGTATTGACTTTCATTACAATGTTCATTGGAAATTTGTTACAACAGCTAACTACAAGGGGGTACATTCAACGTCCCTCATATGCCAAAGAGGGACCAGGTGCCGGATAATCCCCCAAGTTCGTGTGAGTCCGGGCACCGGAGTTTCGAGAATCCAAGACGCTAATGCGGAAGCTCAGATCCTCCAGCGAGACTAGTCTTTTGCTGAGGCAGATGCCATCCTAGAAGTTCCTTTCCAGTGCAGGGCCGACTTCCTCCGGCCAGAACCTCAACCTCAGCTCAGTCCCCATCCGCGTGACCTCCGTCCCAAACACTCGTCGTATCCGATCACTCTCTTCTTGCAGAGCCAAAATGTGGACTCGAGCCCCCATGTTAGCACTGGCGAGCCAAGACACCCTCGCCTCCGATTCCGCCCACACTTCCTCAAAGTGCACGGCACGGGCCCTTAACTGCTCTATCTCCGCTACCACAGCTTGCATCTGGGCTTCAATGTCTTCGACCGCCTGGCAACTTGTTAGAGCGAGAGGTCCGCCCTCCCTGGTCCACGCTCTCGCGAGGCTACGGAGCCCTCCGTCCTGTCAAAGCCTGGAGGCACCTGCGAGGATCGTGCAGGGCCCACGACGGTAGCCTCCGAATGACCCCTCTCCGATGTGGTGACACCTGAGACCGAGAGGCATGGGCCCCAGTTTCGGACCCTCCAGAGGGATATCCCGATCCAGACGACAAGGAGGACTCCTCCATTTGGATTAGAGCGAGAACTGGCGGAGGAGAAAGGAATCGCAAGCAACGCGAAGCTTCACACCGCCAAAGAAACAACAGAGTACATTGTCTAAGAAGAGATTTGTACATTTAAATAGACAGAGTTCTCCCCGAAAATGACTACGCTCTGAGAACGAGGAATGCCAGGACAAGGCCAACAGGCGTGCTTCACATGGGGAATCCCTAAAGCCTCGTGCATTTCCAATGCAGATCATCATAACACAGCGCCCCTTAATCTTCTGCGCAATTAATACGCCAGACAGACGGATGGATGTGACTGTCATTAATAGCGTTGCAGCCTCCACGGCCCCAGGAATCAGAAGTAGCCCTCAAACCGCGTCGCCCTAACCACAAACGGTATATAGGCTTGAGAGGCAGAACCGACAAAGCCGACCGCAAGCGTCTGAAGGTCCTCAAGCACACACAGTAGGGTGCAACACATCAGGGAAAAACAATTGGAGAAGGAAAGCACGCACCATGAGATGAAAGAACAACGACAAAGGAACTACTTCTTTTATTAATCAAGGCTTTCCTTACAAAGTACAAGATTTGTAACAATGAAGGTACAAGAAAAGGGAAGAAGATACGGCAAGGGGCTTGGGCCCCACGGTGACTACCCCGGATGCCCGAGTGAGCTTGAGGAACGCGATCTACATAAGATCGCCACGGCCTCGGCACCGGTTCCCCAACAAGCCACTAGGGGCAGTTGTGCGCTGGTCTGCACACGATGGAGACGATCCCAATGTTATCCATCGAGACAGAGGCAATGCCCAGCTCAGGAGCCTCAGGCGGGGACTAGTAGAGAAAAACCCTGCAATTCCCTCAACGAGACTCCCCTCTCTACCTCCTCCACGGCTTGCGCACGGACCAAGTGAAGTGGAGACCACGATCGATGCGCTTCACCGGCGGGAAGTGTCCCCATGAAAGTTCCTCCACGATCCCACGGCACACGGGACGAGTCACACCATGGAGGGTAGGCACATGATGATAGCAAAGTGACCGAACCACCCTCATTAGCATGAGGAATCGACTGCAACGTAGGTGTAAAGACAGTCATCTCTGAGAGTTTCGGATCTCTAGCTAGCCCATCCAACTCCTTTAAGGGTCCCCACCAAAGGCGGAGCAAGTCCGAACCTTCGCATTGTTCCCTCAAAGACAGCCAAGGAATGGACTACACTCACTGAAGAGCCCTCCTATTTATGGGTGAAACAGGCATCCTTCTCGTGCTTGGCAAGGCTCGCCTCCTGACGGACGTCTTTCATGAAATAGGAGAAGCCCTCCAATCAGACACAACCCCAGGCGTGGAAATCCTCCCAATCTAGGCACCGAATCGCTGCAGCATCAGAAAGGTCTATGCAGGTGCCTGGGGAAGGCGCAAGGCCAAAAGACGACAAATATTGGAGCATCTCGAGGGAGATCGGTGGACAGCAAATTGGACCCAAGGGACATGCCAGGCCCCGACCGCTCGTCGGCCCAGGAATGACGGGCTAGTGTTGGGTCCAGCACTAAGGCCTAAGAAAAACCAGAGCCCAACCCAAATACACAGGGTGTTCATGTGATGGCCCACCAGCAACAGCCTGTGAGCTTCCCTTGCAGCTCATTAATGCGGCTGCTGAAAAGCGACAAGGAGTAGGAGGAACCAGTCGATGGAGAAGTGGTCAATGCTGCAAAGTTACGATTCAAGCGACCGCTACAGGCGGCCTGCCAATCCCAACTCAAGGGGGAGATTAAGCGTGGCCGGCAACGCCCAATAGTCAGCCTGCCAACGCAAAACGATAGCTGACACGCCGGCAATCTCCAACAATGATTAGCAGCTAACGAACCCTAGCAACAAGAGTTCTCGCGCCCAAAATCCCCCGTCAAGGGGTCTATAAAATCCCTCTTCTTCAACGAAGAGGAGAAGAGAAAAGAGGAGGGGTCAGAGCAAAAACAATCGACTCAGCATCATAAGCCTTAAGCTTACTAGTTAGCCTCTAAATCCAGATTCCTGAGCCTACACAAGCAACAGGAAGTCAGCCACCCACTGCGGTGTATTCAGGGAGCCAAGCGTCCCACCACCCGCTCACTACTCTCTCTCTCGCATAAACAAATACGCACCATCCCCTCATTTTCAGCATACTTCCGCGCACCTCTTAGTGTGTGTCTCATTTTCGTTCATTGCGAAAATTTGCTGACTTGAGCGTCGGAGTGGCTTTGACGGGAGAAATCCTACCAGACCTCTGACCTCTTATTTGTTAAATGTGTTGTGCAGGCCTCAGATTAATAAAGACGGAGATCGGACCCTTCTGCGCACGCTTCAAAACGGCAAGGAACCCAAAGGCTGCCTAATCCGTACAACCAAAGACTTGGGACGCAACCATAGGGTTTTTGTTTTTGTCAATGATAAATTCTGGGTAGGAATGTCCTTAACACCACATAGTGAGAGTATAAAAGCTATTTTTGATGGTTATTTGAATTTAAAAATGTCATCGAAACAATTTAAAAAACAATATGATAATATTTTAAGAAGCGAGGTTGAAAGGGAGCATACTGCAGATTTTAGCTCCTTAAATTCTATGATCCTAGTACAAAGTCATTTTAGGACCGAAAAAAATTTTAAATTGCTCTTCAAAAATAAAAAATTCAATGAGGTTCAAGAAAATTCAAAATATTGATATATTACTACACCTCTTCGTTAGATAGGATGACATGATATGTATTTATAGTGTGAATTAATATTCTTTTTTAAGTATTTAGAAATGAGACTCAGAGGTATGGAAGTTGAGTTTTGATGAGAACTTCTATTTTTCAAATGGCATTGTCTCAGAAGTGATTTGTTTTCTTGAACAGGTTGTGAGAGAATGCCAAAGAAATCGAAATATTCTGCAGGCCGACACTAATTTCAATACAATGGTGTCAAAATAAAGCCTATGCAGCTTGAGAAGAAAAACTACTCGTTCCCTTAAAATTACAGTTGTAGGTCTGCATTTTTCCTGCAATTCAATCTTTGCAAAATTAAAGACCCGTAAAAAAAGGCTTTTTTTTTTTTTATAGAATTAACCATTCTTTTTCATTTAAAAACAAATTATGTTCATGTAAATAAATGGCAAATATATCATTATTACAAGAGTCTATCCATCGCATATAGGGTTTACTTTAAGAGTATTGTGGTATAACTGTCGAGGTAAAATCGTGACTTAAAAGATTGAATAAAACGATACATAGACAAGTAAATCCCTATGGTATGAATTCCAAGGCACTTCTCTTTTAAGAAAATTTATCATTCAAATGAAGGTAAATTACTGAAGAATTTTACGTTTTATT
>JAODPA010157332.1:0-18503 GCA_025585075.1 Nepenthes mirabilis
ATAATTTTTTATATGTTTTTTTTTTAAAAAAATAAATCGAAATTGATTTTGGTCTAATTTGGTCTAACCAAATTTCGGATTTTAACTATTTTTTATTCTATAGCTACGCGCCTTGTCCCAACTGACAAGGTCGGACACAGATTTTTCATCGTCGAGTGGTGTTATAAAATGCCATTTAGCACATTTTTTATGACAAAATTATCCATATACTCACACTAACTAATAACTCCACGTTACCAAATATAATTAAAGGATGTTTTTAAAAATATTTTATTACTCAGCAAAGTTCTTTCTAGGCGTCAAATTATTTGACGAGTGAATCTTCCATGCTAATATTGTTACATTCTCGAATTTCGACCACAGTACAGACGAGGGTCCAAATGACTCATCGGATCTTCTAGATGCACTCAAACGGAACCCATACAATACACAGATAATCTGGTTATCTTTTTTGGATTAGTGAGCGTGATCTAGGAGGTAGGGAGAGAGAAGAAGAGAGAAACAACATACGAGATTTTACAAGAAAAATCATCTTAAATGAAAGAAAAAAATCAGAAGACCCTAAGTCCAGGAACTTATTCCATTATAATGTGTTTGGCTACAATAAAATTACAAAATATATTCAAGTTCTTCTCTTTCTTCTCCTCTCTATAATGGCTGAGCGAATGTGAATGACGGGATCTTTTGTTTGGTATAATAGTTAATATATTTATAGTGGTTGAACTTTCCTTTGATAGGAGCCCACATGGATTTGGCGTGTACAGGGAATCCTGCCACCAACTTTGCAAATCCACTTTGTTGTGTCAAGAAGATTGCGTACATGCCCGCCTGGTGTGACGTTTCTTCTGCAAGGTCACATGCTCTGCTGGCCATCATTCCTCATGCAACCTGACAGGGTTAGCGACCAAATCTCTATCACGCCGATTTTGCAAACTGGGTGTCGTCCGAGGCCCATCATGAGTCCACAGGCCTGAGTGGACTTTGAGTCCATTGTACTACGCGAGTTGGCATTAGCGCTTGGACCTCTTGGGCGGCTCCTCCCTCTCTCTGCGAGCCCGTACCTGATATTCCATCTGTTTTACTGGTGAAGTCTCGAATTGGATGGACAATCCGTTCGAGAATATCATTGAGGAGCAGGCTGCGGGGGAGGCAAAGGCAACTCGTGTCGATAAAGCAGTGGTGATGATTGCGACGACACACTTTGAGACTGCTGAGGCCGAGGAGACTGTTGTGACTGTAGAGAGCCCCCATGCCTTGAAATCCAAATTTACAACCTGATGATGATTCCACCTAAGTCCGGGAGGAGGCCCTAGTTGAGGACGTCGCTGGGGCTCCAAGTGCTGATGAGGCTAAGATTGGGGCTGCTGAGCCTTCTGAAACTGCTAAGCCTCCAATCCTCGATCTTGATGGAGGTGTTCCTAAGTCCAAGACCATGGTTGAGGTTTCTGTGGTGCCTGTTGCTAAGCCACAGGACTTTGAGACCCCTAGAGAGGAGAGCTCAGCCAGTGGCTTACTGGTCTATCAAGTATCCTTCTATTCTTCCTTAACTTTATAGTTTCTTGTTTTCTCCCACTCCTTTAACGGCTTGTTTTCCTTTGCAGTTTCAAGAATTGACCGGGAACCTTAGGCGGCTTATTGGTGGTATCGCCCAGACTTGCTCTGAGCTGGAGTCCTTGAAAGCCACTAGAGAAGCCAACCAACACTTGGAAGTTAAACTTGCTGAGGCTAAGGGAAAAATTGCCTCCCTTGAGGATACACTGAAGCTCTAGCAGATCCAGTACGGGCTTCTCCGAGATATGAACCTCCAGCTGGAGGAAGTGTTGAGTACTTCAGTAAGGGCCACAAACACAGGGCCTGCACTGGAGGGCAAGTATTGGGATGACATTAACCTGTGCCGCTGAGTGATGAGATTGTTGCATCCACAGTTCCCCACACTTGTGTTCGATCCTCGGAACGCTAGTACCCACATGTTCAGAGGACTTGTATGGTCTCTCGGAAAGGGCATTTCCCAGCCCTTCTCGGCCTGGACCATCAAGTGATCCTCGACCTTCTGAGAGGCTAGGATCTTCAGGACAAGCAGGGTCTTCTAGATCACGAGGATAGTAGCAGCAAGGGGCTTCCTCTCATCTAAGACCTTCTGAGGGCCGTTTGTGAATTTGTAGAGTTTTTTTTTTTCTTTTATAAACATATGTACAGTATTGTCCACATATTGCATATGTATGAATAAAGTTGATATTATTTAAGTACAAATGTGTTGTTTGTCTTAGTTGAACTGCTCGAGTGTCCGGTTCTTTTATGACATGCTGTCAAGAAAACTTAGCCTTAGACTAGCTTGATACCTAAACCTTTTAACTGTCTTAGCCTGAAGATGCTACTTCTAGAGTCACCACATGCCTACTGTTTTAAGCCCTCTAAGTTTTAAGTTTAACATCTAGGATTGCTTGACATCGTGCCAAGTTTTAAATTTGACCTCTTGGGTTGCTCGGATACGGCTGAGTTTTAGATGCAACCTCTTAAGTCGCTCGAATACAGTCGAGTTTTAGATACGACCTCTTAGGCCGCTCGGAGACAGTCGAGTGTTAGAGCAAGTGAAAGGGTTGCTTTCACTTGACTTATGGCAGTCTGGATCTTGTAGATCAATGAGACGACATGCAAACATTCAATGCAATGCAAAACAGTAAAGAAGTTAAAAGGAATTTCATTGTATCCATAAAACGTGTTACAAGCACATGGTATGATGCCTTTTGCCTTACCTGGGCATCTGGACATACATTTATTGATAATATTTTTCTGAAAAAAGTACCTAAGTTTGTGGGTCTTGGAGGCCAATTTAACCTCTTCGGTCAAATCGGCTCTTTGGGCCTCTCGGGATGTGGACGTAAGTCCCCGGGCCTCCTGGGCTAACTTAGGCTTTTGGCCAAACTAGCCTCTCGAACTCTCGGGACGTAGGTCCAAGTCCTTGGGCCTCTAAAGCCAATTTAATTTCTTAGGTCAAATTAATCTCGTGGGTCTCAGGGGCTTATGTCCTCGGACCTTTTACCTTTTACTAGCTGTACCTCGTTGGTACACAGTTCTCCACAATCTTGCCATGCTTTGAGCCTCCTCAAGCAAGTTTGGGCTTTCTCGAAGCCTTTGCTCGCTGTCGTTTGGGCTGGTCGAAAGGCTTTCTTATAAGCCTTTGCACGCTTATGACATTCCATCTCTTAGCTAGTCGGCTTCACCATCTCCTGTTATTCCGAAAACTTGTCCGGGTCTTTGCAGGAAATGATTGAGGTAACCTTGTCTAAGAAACTTCTCTATCTCCACTTGCAACGTCCGGCAGCTCTCAGTGTCGTGACCTTGGCAGTGATGGTAGTGGCAGTGCTTTGTCTAATCGCCCCTATCTGGGTTCTTTATCTTCTTAGGCCATCTTAGAAATTCTTCATTCTAAATTTGCCTCAAGATGTTGGTACATGAATCGTTTAAAAGAGTCAACTTTGAAGGCTTGCACTTTCTTTGAGCAACCTACTCGGATCTGTGCTCTTTGACGATCCTTAGGAATCCTGATAGTCCCCGCTCTTTCTTTTTCCTTCAACTGTCCTCGAATGGAAATCCTCTTCACCTTCTAACCTCGTTGCTTCATTAGCTTATTCTCTGAAGGCCCGTTTCCAGATCTTCTTAAACTTTTTCTTCGTTTGGGGTTGAGCCATTGCCTTCTTTTCGTTGAGATAATCTCTCAACTCGTAAGAAGCTTGCATAGCCTTCTGCTCCGTGCGGCTATTTTCCTTTATAAGGACCAATCTGCAAGAGGATCCCTCTTGAAAGGTGGCCTCTCGGTTGTAGCGAGAGCGACGAGGTTTTGGCCTTTCTAGGCCACTCTCTTGGATCCGAGGGCCCAAGCGGCCTCCAAGTCATCGCGGGACTTCGTTGCCCAAGGCAACCCATGTCCCTGGATTCTCGCATTGGCTAGTTTGCTCATTGGGATGCTTCTTTCCCTTCCCCTTTTTCTAATATGTTGCGGTCTGGGGGGCTTTGGATGGCGCTCACGTTGACTATTCGTCCAGTTTCAAGCAGAGGGTTTGGATGGCTTTTGAAAGATCGTCCATTTTTATTACCAGTGCCTGCACTAAAAGGCATGGGCGGCACCCATCTCGCTGTCTATTGGAGCAGTTGCTGCAGAAGGTTGCATCTCGGACGGGGGCATTGGCTTGGACTCGTATGTATACCCTTTTTGTGCAAGAGATTGAGTGTTTAAAAAGAAACGTTGGACTTTTATCACATTTTCCACAGACGGCGCTAATGTTGCATTCTCGAATTTCGGCCACCGTACGGATGAGAGTCCAAATGACTTCTTGGATCTTCTAGATGCACTCGGATGAAATCCGTGCAACACATAGATACTCTGGTTATCTTTTTTGGATTAGTGAACTTGATCTGGGAGGTAGGGAGTGAGAAGAAGAGAGAGACAACACACGAGATTTTACGTAAAAAAATTTTCTCTTGAATGAGAGGAAAAAATTACGGGACACTGGGTCAAGGAACTTGTTTTACTATAATGTGTTTGGCTACAAGAAAATTATAAAATATGTTCAAGTTCTTCTCTTTCTTCTCCTTTTCTCTATAATGGCTAAGCGAATGTGAATACTGGGATCTCTTGTTTGGTAAATAGTTAATTTATTTATAGTGGTTGAGCTTTCCCTTAAGAGGAGTCCATGTGGGGTTGGCGTGTGTAGAGAATCATACCACCAACTTTGCAAATCTATTTCATTATGTCAAGAAGGTTGCGTGCGCGCCCGCCTAGTGTGACGTTTTTTCTGTAGGGTCACGTGCTCTGCTGGCCATCATTTCTCTTGCAGCTAGACAGGGTCAGCAACCAAATTTTTGGTACGCCGATTTTACAGACTGGATGCCATTCGAGACCCATCCCGATTCCACGAGCCTGAGTGGACTTTGAATCTATTGTGCTACGTCGGCTGGCTCTAGCGCCTAGACTTCTTAGGCTTACTAGGTCTTTATAGTATTAGGGCCCGACTCCAGGAGAACGGATCTTAAAAGTGTGCCTTGGATATTTGTACCAATCAAATATAATGTGTATGATGGGTGTACCATTACTGGGCTGAAAAGTCAATGGAGGCCCAAAATGACGGTTAACACTCTAACGGTCCAATTGAAAAATAGGCCCAAAAACTAAAAAGCACAGGACGGTCAACGTTAGCGTTGACCGTCCGGGCGGCCAACGTTAGCGTTGACCGTCCGGGCGGCCAACTCTCAAGTAGACGGTCAACTCAAACGTTGACCGTCCGCGTTACGCGCATTGGGCCCAAAGAGGCATTTCTACAGTAATGGGCCTGGTCCACTCAGGCCCACGGCCCACCAGGCGGCTAATAACAGACATCCTTCACAAGGGCGGCCAACACACACGCATGCGATCAACTCGAACGTTGACCGTCCGCGTTTTGCTCGTTGGGCCCTGAGGAGCCCTTCTACAGTGACGGGTCTGGCCCGTTTAGGCCCACAAATCATCAAAAGGCTAGCAACGATTTTCCAAAGATATTCCACGATCTCAACTGGCACCAAAAAGGACATTGGCAATATTGGCGCTTCCCATATAAGAAAGGCGCCAGATTTTCTCTAAATCCTTGCCAGCCCAGGCTTACCAACGGCAACATGCATGAAAGGAAAGCACACGGTTTGGAAAGCTGTTGCCTCATAAGGAAACAATCATGATCAGCTTGGCAATTGGCATCTACTCCAGAAGGCAAGCCAGCCAGCAGATCAGGAAGACAATCACTCCTTCCAAAAAAGGAGGATCGTCCTCTCAGCTACAAAAGAAATCCTGGATTCACCATCCGGGGGACGCTCTCAATTACGCATTCTTCCACACTCTCAACTGCATACGCTCTCTGCAACACAAACGAGTGCTCTCAGAAATTTGCCTTCTCTGCCACCAATGTTCTCCAAAAACCCTAAGGCAACAAACGAGCCCTCACGGCCGTTTACTGCCTTCCCACTTTCCAGATTCAAAAAGACCTCGCGTCTCTCTTACATCTGAATCAAACACTCCTTCTGTACCCCCCTCTCTCTCAATTTCAGTTTCTTTCTCTCGAAGATTGTATTACTGACTTGAGCGTCGGAGTGCCTTCGGTGGGATAATTTTTCGCCGAACACGCCGACCTCCTGTTCTGTTTAGTAGTGTGCAGGATCCAATTCAGGGAACGGAACCAAAGCCATGACAAGAGGATCATCCGAATCTGTTCGAAGTTCGGATTCAGAGACGCATCAGTGTAACAGGAAAAAATGAGTTGATACAATTAGTGCTTTAGACGATAAAAAGTTCAAATTTCATATAGTTTAATTATATTTTAATGTAGTAGTTATTTTTTTAATAAGATTAATATTTGATAAAAAGGGATATTTGAGTGGTTAAAAAATTGTTCATTTCCTTATCCTATTAAATATAAAACTGTACATTTTGAGATAATATAATAACAATTTTGTGAGTAATTATTTACCTCTTATATTTTATTATTTGAGTTTTATGGACCAAAAAACCATCTGCCTTCTACACAATTTTATGTGCATTCTTATCGCTCTGAGGGGAAGAAGAGAAAACAAACAAAAATTCGGCCACTTATTATTTGGAAAAACAGAATACGAATATAAATTCAGATAATTCATTTATATGTATTTTTGCATCAATATTTATAAAACAATAAGATAATTCAATAATTTACACAATATTTTTTAATCTCATAAAATTCCAAAATTGACACCCCATAGTCTATTTCATCCCCTTTCTTCAACAATTTTACAGATTACGTAATAAATTATCTTAGACTTCATGCTAACTAATTATCACATTGCCAACATAAGGATATTAGATGCTTTATTTTTTTTTTTCTTTCTATGTGATTTTTTTCTCTCATTTGATGATGAAGTCTATGTCTAAGCTGCCCCCTCTATTTTTTTTTTTTATTTTGTCAGAAGCAGAAACATCAACTGCTTCGTTCGTTGGTCCCAAAAAATATAAAAAGGCTCCAGATATTGAAATGATAACAAGTGACATGAACATTTTCAAATCCCCCCATTGACATTCCATTCTACGGAACACAAATTCGAATAAAACCGATCTCAAATAATCCATATCAAAGAAAATTATCTGTCGGATTAGTACCTTTTTTCACCATATTGACCCTCACGGCGGTTGCATGGCGAAGTTAGGATCAAAATGCGAGCCCATGACTTCTAAAACAACACATTTTCATTATCTAGTAGGTAAAGATCATTGAAAATCAGTCTAATGACAGATAATGTACCTTTCACTGTTGGGAGAGATGCCTTCAACGTCAAAAAGGTAGCCTCGCACAATCCTTCATTGGGCGTATCAATGGTAGTCAGCACGGATCATGGTATACATATACTAACAGATGATCACTGGATACTCAGCCAACCTAAGCCTATCTACGTCTCTCGCTTTGCCAATAAGTATAACACTTCACCTCACTGGAAGGGAACTTTTGCACTCCCACCTATAAATCCGACTCATGGTGATAGAAAAAGTCATTACTCAGTAAAATCTCGCAATCCCAAAACACTTTAAGAACTTCCGCCAAATTCTATGTTGTCACTCAGTCGAAAGAGATCATCATCCATGGACCCTACTTACTTACCAACCAGACTTTCCCTACAGCAGTCATGCATGAACAGTCTTGTTGCTCGGCTTAAAAGAATAGCCAGCACTTACCACTTCTTTACCGGTTCAAGTCAGAACTAACATAAGCTTCAGATAGATATTTACAAAAATATAAACCAGAACCCTTCACTATTGTAATTTACAGTGTACAAAAGCAGTAACAAGATTATTCAAGTCTAGCTTCTTTTCTGAATTGCCTCTATTCTATATCGTATCTTAGGTTTAAGTATGCTTCAAAAATGATCCTTAATCGGCTAAAAATCTCCCCAACAAGGCCTATGTGGTATTTTATCATACCGATTAAGAGATCTCAAATCTGATCGGTATTATACTACTTTATCATACCGATTGAAGTGGGTGGAGAAGTAGGAGTTTGCTCGTGCACTACTAAAGATAATAAAGCACAGTTTTCTCGTTGGATCATCAGTTATGTTTCTTCCCAGTGTTTAAACATCTCTTTATGTAGGTTGCGGAGGGGTCTTCCAATAGCAAACTAAGGCAGTGGGAAAGTGTCCAAACAGGATGAGAGTGCTCTGCCATGGAGATTATTAGATGAATGATTTAAGGGTCCAAAAATTATATCAAAAAAGTAAAAAATATAAATTTAGAAGAATGCCTATCAGAATTTTTTTAGTACTATATATATATAATTGTCCATTAATCAATTGCTGTCCATTATCACCAAAGTTGAATGAACTCTTCAAGATCCTAAAGAACCATTTTTTTTTTTACAAAAAAGTTGGCAGCTCAGCCGGTATGAAAAAGGGCGTGGTTGATTAAAAATTTGACAAGTCCCAACTATCGCCGTATGCTTCAGCCATAATTAGCACGACAAGAGAGGTCCAACCTGTAAATGGTCGTGTGCCTTTACCACTACCTGTCTTCTGATCATATTGCTCCCACAGATAGCCAGTCTTATGGTAATTCTTAGCTACATTTCTGTCACATTAAAGCTTAGCTGGTTTCAATTACGTCAATTTACAGTAGCTTAAGGTTCGGAAAATTGCATGTAAGCATAAACAGGCAGAGATAGGGGAACATTACCTAATCAGGTTACTTCTCAATTCATCGTAGATGGTCCTGGCTCTTTCTTTATGCGGTCCCACTGCAGGAAGAACAAAATGCATTAAAAAAAAAAAAAAGAGAGAGAGAATTCACAATGATGAAGGTCTGGGTATGCTATTTTTTCAGTCAGTTGTGTTTTGTGCTTTCTGTTGGAGTCCATAATGTTTTATCTGCCACTCAGTTCGTCAGTTCCTAACCTTTGCAAAGTCAAAACTTTGTTTCACTAAAGCTCGTGGCATGGATCAAAATATCAATACTGGTATCAATATTATTATAGACTGTATCAAGTGATATATATCAACATTAGATATATAATTTTTTTGCAAAACAAAACCTGAGGGACAAATACTGGCTAATATTGTAACATTTCACCATTTTGTAGCAATATTAGGAAATTAATATGATATATCAGTTGATTTTCATTTCATGCAATATGTAGTCATCTGAAGTTCATTTTGACCTTTGGAGTTCCCTAGTACGTCATATTAACTTACAATACAACTGCCTAAGATTAGAGTTATGTCCCACTAGGTGAGTTGACCATATAAATTGATCTTTATCATTTTACTTGATTTAGTGTAATATTTTCTAACAGTAGAAGTAATTTTAAATTGTTTTTACATCACATCACTCAATTTTGCCCAGGTCAAGACTGTGATTTTTTTGCGAAACAAAACCTGAGGGACAAATACTGGCTAATATTGTAACATTTCACCATTTTGTAGCAATATTAGGAAATTAATATGATGTATCAGTTGATTTTCATTTCATGCAATATGTAGTCATCTGAAGTTCATTTTGACCTTTGGAGTTCCCTAGTACGTCATATTAACTTACAATACAACTGCCTAAGATTAGAGTTATGTCCCACTAGGTGAGTTGACCATATAAATTGATCTTTATCATTTTACTTGATTTAGTGCAATATTTTCTAACGGTAGAAGTAATGTTAAATTGTTTTTACATCGCATCACTCAATTTTTCCCAGGTCAAGACTGACTCACATTACTCAAAGTGTTTTCTTTGGCCTACGTTTTCAATGTTTAAATCACTGCAAATATCATTCCCTCATCTTATCTTCGATGGGTAGAATTTTAAAACTTTCATACACATCATCATTCTATATCTTATTTTTAATGTGACTTTACTCATCCATTTTAGTATTCTTATTTTCTTATGCATAATTTTGCAAATGTTTGATTGCCCCACGTACAGACAAATTGAGGAATGTTGCAAGATTCAATCAGTTAACAAGCCTGACTTTAACTAATAACATGATACGCCCAAATTTACTAACCAAACTGAGCTACGCATTCTCCCACTAACTGCGATTGGTTATGGGTCCCCGTTAAAAATACAATACAGTTAATGGATTAAAAAGTGAGTTGTTTCTTAATATATATTTATCATAAGTTCCCTCTTGAGAGAATCGTACCTTTGGCATAATGATGTAGAGCAGAAAGGATCATGTAGTTCATGTTCACCCAAATTGGGCCTCTCCAATAGGGCGGGTCATGCTCTGTATTGCGTTTCATGTACAATGAACTGTTGAAAACATTATTTTATTTTCCTTTCAGATGCTAAAGGATCAAAGCATCTTTAAAAAAATCAAGAAAAACCAATGCATAAATCTGCTGATAAGAAATGAGAGCTGTTATGGTCTTTCTAATGGGGAAGCTTCCATATCTCTTAAGAGTTAGGATTAGAAGTCAGATGGATAAATAATAGAGATTTAATAGCCACTTAAATAACTTGATGCAATCTCTACTATTCATCCACCCAATGTATAATCTTAAACGTTGGATAGGTGTGGAAGCATCTCCACTAGGAGGACCATAAAAGCACTCATGAGAAACCTAGTTATGAAGCAAAGTATGCACCTTGTTTTGGCAAGTGATCGGATTCCATAGCTAGTCCATAAGGTGCTCTGGTTTGAGATAAGATCGAGCTGTTTTTCCAAAATCCATGATTCCTGCAAATGAATTAAAAGTTGTATGCACTTCAAAATGATTAAGTCCAACTTCTTTGTGACGAGAAAGAGATGCAAAGTCTTCATACGGTAGCTGGAATATATAGCCATTTGTAAAACTGGAACTACAAAGAAAGTTGAGAGGATAGATGAAACTATCGGCCAATATGTATTGATATTGAACCCTGTGTTATTAATATTTTTTGATATTGTGACAATATTGCAATATATTACTGTATCGGCGAGATATTGGCCAATACAATCCTGTCATCTTACGGTTTTCAGGAATTTTTTTCTTTTAATATATTTGATACTAATACATATGCATTATTTGATATGTCTGATACTAATATGACTGCAATTAATGTCAATATTGATATTTTTATCCATGGTTGAGAGAGTAAAAGGAAGATCCTCTATGCAACTTACAGGTGGTATGATTCTCCCCATAAATGGGAAAAGGCTAACGTAGCCGAGTTGAGGAACCAGCTGGAGTTCTGGCATCTCTAGAACTTCTCGAACAAGCTCTTTACTAACATAATTTCCAGTTACCTTCACTTGCCAACCTAAGCGAACCTGGATATTGAATACCCATTATTTGAAATGAGTTTATTAATCAGTTTTCTTAAAGGGAAATTGAAAGGCCATGGAATTGGTTAAAACAGGGTCAGTCAACTTTTAACACAGAAGTGGCATACTTTTTCTGTGTGGTTCCCAAAATCAAAGTATGCTCCATTTGCTTCATCGAAGTGCATCTGGGAGACAATATGTAAAAATGCTGTCAGTCCCCAGAATATGCAATGACAAGCAAAGAAATAAATGGCTTGTTAAAAAGAAGTATCCAAAGTTTTCTTACAACAGCTGATAAGAACCATTAAAATGAAGTGGGGAGAGTAATGTGAATGAAACAAAACCAGTTGCATAATAGCAGCTGATAACCTCGTTGAGAATTTCAAAATCTGAGAGTTGCTTGGCTGCCAAATGATACTCCTGCATCATTCCAATTAAGAGGCTCAACATATATGCAGAAAAATCATGATATTCATAACACTAAGCTTATTATACCTTTCCCAGTTCATTATTCCTCAAAAGCTCTGTGATGCTATTCATGCAATCTGCCGCAAGAAGCATCCAACACCTCAAGTCCAAGTGACGTTCATCTTCATTAGGGTGTGATGCACGGGGATAGTCATCCAACCCAGAAGAGAGTGTCTGGAGATTTCCGAAACAAGTTAACAAAAAACATATCATCATTAGGGTACGCATAAAGGAATCCTCAGAGTATAATGCACAATAAGTGATATCCTAGACTACTTAATTGTCACTGTTCAAGCCATCAGAAAAGGAATTAAAATCACTGGGCTCATAAACTTATCCAAACGGAAATGCACCTATGATACAGGTCTTTAATGAAGATACAAGTTAAATAAAAAAGAGGCATCTTAATCAACCGAGTTCACGAACTTTGCAAGAAGGTTTACCCTTTTGAGAGTGTCAAAAAAAGTTCATTGGGTTTTCACAATTTTCTTCAACATTCTTTTCAACATGTAACTTCCCCATATAGATGAAAATATCGATATCAGCATCAACATTAGTGCCTGTAGCAATTTTATCGGTATTGGACAATGCATATTGATATCATATATAATGGAAAAAAATTTTAAAAATTATACGCTGATCGGGCTATATCAGTTGATATATAGGCCAAAAATCAATTATATTAGCTGATATATCGCATTATATTGTCAATATGAAAATATATCACAATATTGTCACAATATCAAAAAATATTGGTATTAGAGGGAATTGATACTGATACATATTGGTCAATATTTATATCTATGTTCTCCATGCTATGGGAGGAGTAATGGGATCCAGTTTCAGGATGGGAAGCCAAATGCAGAGTATTCCTATTAAAGAGTGAAAAATGTTCAAAATGCCACCAGACATTTGAGCTCTCATGGTATGAAAAGCGATAGTGGATGTCCGATTGTCTACTCAATGGGGATCATAATTTAGCTGTAAGGGTGGCACCAAACGCTGTCATGCAATCCAGAAATCATGTGTAGAACTTATAAACAGTACTGTATGGCGAACAGGACCATGGACAAGCAGCATTTGCAAGAAATCAAAGTTTCCTATGCAGACAAACAGAGCACATAAGGCTTCTGGTAAACCATATGGACTAGGTCTGCAGAATTGCCTCTTCTAAATGCTATTTTGGCAGATTCATTTCTTTTCTGGATATCAGGTCATGCACAAGATTGTAATGTGACCACTGACAATGCCCTTCCTGACATAATTAGGTAACCTACTACAGACACGTGAATTTGGATTCAACGGCAAGTCTACCAACAAGATGCTCACCTTTGGATTTAGTTCACGAATTGTTGTGTTGTCCCTGCCATGCCAGAAGTAGCTGTTGATATTCTTTCCTGCAAATCAAGATACGTAATTAGCAATCAGCTGGAAGCATGAACAAGGCTCCCACATCATGGGGTCTAAAGAGGGTCAAATGATTTGATAAATAAGAAATCTGCATATGAACATCAGCAGGCAACACCTGATGCATCATGACAACAGAAGTTTTTAGAAAGAACTTACAGAATTTGATACCCAATTATCATGGATGCAGAACCTACATATTATAGTATCAAAGGCTAACTTATAAATTCATTCAAAATGGTATAAGCAACCATTTATTGGAGCAATCAAGATAGAGGAATGGCATAACACCACAAGATGAAGTAAGAAATGAAAATATCAATAGATGAGGTAATACAGAGGTGGTAACAACACTTGCAAAGTAGAAACAGAGCACACACCATTAATGAGTGATGCAGCAGGAAACAGTAGAAAATGAGAAAGAGAGGTAATCAGTAAAGGCATATTTGGTTGTTAGAATAAAATAAGATGGAAATCAAATAAAATGCTACCTAAAATAAGGTGGGATTAATTATTCATGCTATTCCACGGCGATGGCCAATGGTGATGGCTGGTGGCATTGGGTGGCAGAGGCAGCAGGCAAAAGTGGCCAAAGCAAGCTAATGGCTGAGATCACCGGTGGTTGCTGGCAGTAGTGAAATTGGAAATACTTATTCCTTCTTTAGGAATAACGAATACCACCTCCCACTGGCATGGATTATTCTCATTTATAATAGTTATTCTCAAATGCAACCAAACAAGTTAGTAACTATTTTTAGGTAATAAGGATTCATAGGAATCCTTAATGGGGACTTTATCTTATCCCACCAAACTAGTTGTAAGTGGTCAGAAGCTGTAGGATAGAGTAAAACTTTAAAAACTTGAATGGAGCTGGTGAATAAAGGATTTGATAGTTTGATGGACCCTCATCCAAGGGTGTTCTCCAGATTGAGTAAAATGTAGAAAGAGAGTCCGTTAACTCGCCACCTTTGGCTAGAGTTATGGTGCTATTGATAACAATGTTGCAATCTAGATTAAATTATCTATATAGGTATCGGTATCAGTTATGACCGTATCAAACAATATGTATTGGCATAGGACGTGATGAACGCAAAAAGTTTGTGTTGCTCATGACTACATTAAAATTGAGATATATACCAAAAATTGATCATTTACTATATATTTCAATTTTTGAAGAGTTCTAGTTAATCTAATCAAAATTGAGTTTCATACCTTTCTAGGTCATTGAAAAACCCAACAAACTTTATTTATGTGTGTTTTATACCTCCAAAAAAATATGGATTTAGGCTCCTTAAAAGACTTGGTTATATTCAAGCTAAGAAACCTAATATTTATGATCTAGGTTTTCAAAAAGCTAAGAAAATTTAAGAAATGTGATATGTATTGACTATATCGATTAATATTTAGAATTTCAGTTGATCTAGTGCAATGTCAATGATATGGAGATAAATCATGATAATTTCCCAGTACTGAAAAAATTAGTATTGAGAATCATAGATATTAATATATATCGATCAATATTTAATCCATTATTGTAGCTCAATTTGTTTGCATGGATAGTATTTAACAACGAAACTACTGGGCGAAAATCCTACAGCATAAGCAAACAAGTAGGATAGTCATGAGGTCTATCTGTCCTAGACATTGATCAAAAGTGACTACACATAAGGGTTCCCTATTTTGCAGCTTGTCAGCATACCAGGTCTTACTATTTGGTTGTTTCCCTGACGATGAAAGAGAACACCATATTGAAAATTTATCTTTCAATAGTATGATTGGAAAATGATCAAAAGCTTGTCGAACCTAGAAATATGAATATGTCAAAGGTCTCAACATTCGAACTCATGACAACTTGATTAGTAAGGCTCTGAACCTTGTGGTAAGGGTACATATTAATGTGGGAAATGAGAAGATAATTCATTCCTTCACTTTTCTTCTCATTACATATTATAACAAAACCTTACAACAAATGCAATGGATACAGAAATAAAGGAAATGGACATTCATTTCAGAATCAAAGAGAAGAGAGGATATTAAAGAGCAAGGACCGAATCTGGCAATAGTAAGGAATATAACATAATAATGCACCAAATGACAAACAGATATACAAATATGACATTGCATCTTAACTCTTCATTATTCTTTGATGATCAGAATAAGCAACAACAAAACATAAAGACACCATAGTGTCATTTGGTATAAACTAGCCGAATTCCTGGGAATATTTTAATACCTGGAGTTTCAATCTCAAGGAATTAAATGAATCCCATGTTTGGTATGTTATCATAATCTCGTTCCAATCTCCTTATTCATGTTTGGTTGAACAACTTTGCACCCATCTTATGTACAAGCTTCTATTATAATTTTTAATAAGGTCAATGCAGGTATAGTACATCATCTTCAATTCCCTTGGAGAGGAAATACATCAAATAAAACACCCACGGGCTTTTAGATCCCACCGTTGAGGGTTTTGGGAGGAGTTGAATCTCCCAAATCTCACGGATAACATAGATTGGTCAATTCCAAGAAACCTACCAATTCCTCCACTTTCAAGCAACCATAGCAAATGATGTCTATAAGAAAATGAAGGGAAAAGCACGAAGTTAACCTGATTGAGTAGTATTGAACCATTTAAACCAGGCATCAATGCGAACAAATGCACGTTCCAAGAATGAAGAAATCTCACTGTTCTCTGAGACATCAAACCTATTCTTCTTCAAGTTGGACACTAGATCTGGAAAAATCAAATGCCAAAATATGTTTCAAATGTATAGAGAATAATACTATCAAATCAGAGAGGCTTTAATTCACATAGGAAAAACACAACTGATGGTGCATAATATAAGACTCCTGAACCCACTAGCATCAATGGTGAAAGCAATCCTCATCAAGGAAGCCTTGTATTTGACAATCAAGTGCAAAGAACAACAGATAGAGCTAATATCAAAGCACCAAAAGTTTTCTTTCTTGCTTCTTCCCTCTTTTCATTTGTCCCTTTAAACATCACTCTTTCACTCTAAAAGCCACTGATCTTTACATTATGAACATTATACCAGAAAAAAAAAAGACATTATAATCATTAAAACTAGAGAGAAAATGCAAGTGACCCCATACCAGAAAACTAATGAGGAGTGCGGAATGATATTCTGTTGTAGTAACCAAAAAACAATATTGTGTCGTAAGAGAGGGAACAGCAAATTCAGTTGGGTTGATTCAAGTTGTATCATACATGGGTTCATTTTTTATTTTTTTTTTCAGTTTCTTGACCAATTTATGTTAGATGGCTTATGATCTCAAGCATCTAGCACATCTATGGTTGTTTGTTTATGCTTATTCACTGATCCAGAAAAAGGAAAATGTAGCCTTCTGTAATGGTGAAAAGTAAATAGAGCAATTCATATTACCCAGTTGCACAGTCAATTTCTTTTCTCTTCCGTATGTTGGAAGCATTTGCATTCCTCATTTCCTCTCGTACAGTGCAACTAACTTCAACCCAAATTAACTAGAAGTTATTCAGAACCTTATCATTATCTATACATTTGTCCAACCGTATCATTATTGCTGTTTCATATTGTTCTCCTCTACGACACTCTTCAATTACCTACAATAATTCTTCTCTTAGACCAAATATTGTTCAAAAACCTGCCTCTTTCATACTTCCTCTTTTGATCTCCCCTTCCATTCCCATCATCTCAAGAAATTTGAAAAGCTTGAAAACTTACCATTGGGAATTCAGAGACATGAAAACCCTCCTGATTATCTTCTCCAAATCTTCATCATGTAACCGCCAAACTTAGAAAGAAAAGGCCTTATAACGCGAAATTCATCCTCATCAGCCCAACTCGTAATCTGAAAAATTCTTGATACAACCTTCATCAATCCCTTCAACAGAACAGAAGATTTCCCATCTGTGCTAAATCTCATTTGCATGATTGAAGTTCATCACCATGCCATCAAGCATTGCTTTGGCATGAAGATATGCCTACGCTCTTTCCATCAAATGCTGCCACTGTAAGCACATTTTTGGTGCAATGATCTATGTCCTGAGCTCTCCTTTTCCCGATTAAACTTATTGAAGGTTATACTCAGTGTACAATTGGCCACCACCCATCTCCTCACATTGGACTCTCACTTTCATTACAGCCCCCACTCAAAACATCAGATTATGTACACTAACATGAGACCTGTTGACCGTCACTTAGAGAAATTTTTTGAAACCCACTTCAACCTATTCCTTTCTTCTTCTGAAACACTTCAACTAGGGCACATAATTCTTACTGTGAGCCTCCAGAGTCTGACAGGGACTAGTATACTTGCAAATGTTGCACTATGCTAGGCTGTCTGAGTCTTTACCAAAGGTTGGTTCAAATCAACAACAGTATTTAATTTTGGCATCCAGATGAAGCTGTGATAAAAGCAACCAGCACGCATGCATCTTCCTAGAGTAAAGTGCACCCTTAGACAATCACATCAAAATTGTGCTCCATGCAGCTGCCAGAGCCCCACCGGAAGAGGCATAGACACAATACTTGAACATCAACCAAGCATCCTTCTCACCCTTAACTTTCCCAGTTCTAGCACCACAACATACTGGGTCAACTGATTCTTCTGCAACCCTAACATCTCCATGAACAGCTCAAGCAATATTATTCAGTCTTCACTGAAACGACACTAAACAAAGATCATATAACATATTGCTCTCGAACCAATTAATTCAAGATATTGACCTAGCTATTGCTTTGCACCTTACCTAATACTGCAAAATGCCCAATATAAAAAATACTGATTTTCATCAATGATTAAAATTCCTTAGGAGAGACAGATCATATCCTAAGTATTATTAGCCAACAAAGCCACTGGAGCTTTAGCCCTAATTGAGCACATCCAAGAGAGTCCCACCTAGCAAAGGATGAAGCCTTCCCCTTCTGCACTTTATGCATAAGTTTGAAGAAATTTGCTTGCAACCCAAATTAGGTTGGACGTGTCCTTTGTATGGCTGAAAGGGGAGATGCCAGAGCAAGAAAGGGAGAGCAGAGACATAGAAGCAGTCCAAAATAAGGCAGGCAAATGCCGTGTTTCCGTTAAAATAAAAGAAACCTTTCAATACTTAGAGATCTTTAACTTTGAGGTGGCGTTTGGTAGCCCGGAATAGAAATTCTATTCTGGGCTAATTCCCACGGGAATTACAATTCCCGTGTTTGGTTGAGAAATAAGCCGGGAATAAATATTTCTGGGGAATATTTATTCTCGAATTCAATGGAAAATTTATTCCCATGTGGAACATGGTATTATTTATTCCCAGTGAATTGGGAATTACTATTCCGCACTACTTTTGTAATATTCCGAAATTTC
>JAODPA010157332.1:18596-39839 GCA_025585075.1 Nepenthes mirabilis
TTATTATTATTATTATTACTATTATTATTATCACTATTCCCACCTTATTTCTCATACTATTTTACAAACCAAACAATAGAATACTAATTCCCATCTTATTCTATTCTAACAACTAAATATGAAAATAACAATTTCAACTTTATTCTTATCTTATTCTATTTCCTGGGAATAACTATTCTATTCCTACCTTATTCCATTTCAACAACCAAACGTACCGTGAGGGTTTAGCAGGGGGAGGGAAGAGAATGTGAGGCAGACCCTTCACCTTGTTTGGGAGTCTCAATAAGGAGAAAGAGGTGAATGGTGTTCTCTCTTCCAAAAGTCACCATTCTCCTTCGTTCTCTCTCAATTTGAGGCTGGTTTCTTTTTCTCTCTCTGTTTTTTTGGGTCTTAATGAATGAAATGAACCCATGAATGAAGTGAAAATCTCCCCTCCCTTTTACTAAACCACGGGGTATGGGATGTGGTTATGTCAATGATGGCTCCTAAGATCCCCAAGGTTACTTTTGGGTTTGGGAAAATATGTTGGCATAGGAATTTGGCATTAGAAAAGTTGCAGAGGGGGTTTACGGTTACAATAGATGGTCTCTTTTGTACCAACAAGGCCATAGCCAGTTGGTTAAGGTTGACGCCTTTTTAATTGATCTCTCATTCCATTCCCCCAAACCTTACCTAGTAAAATGAGGGAAAAAAATAGATGCTTCTTTTGTAAATCTGATTTGGAGTCCACAACATTTTGCTTCGTTATTCTTCATTATTTTTATGTCAGAAAATCATAGAGCACTCTTAGTATTTCAGTTCTTGGGTGTCAACTGAGTATGTTAAGGAAGAAAAATTAGCTTGGGAATGGTTCCTTAGACAGAAGGTCCTATTGTCAGTCATATGACCTGTTTGCTTGAAAAGACACGATGGTTTCTTTTTAACAGTGCATCTTCCCCGCACCTGATTTTGATATTGGATGGTTGCACCAGCTATTTTTCAGAACAAGAGCTTTTCTCCTGCATTTCATGTGAAATTTTGGACCTTTTGCATGAAGGATTTTATGCTCTACAGTTGTTTTCTTCTTCTTTTACGTGCTGCCATTAGCACATCAATCTTCACAGTAACAAAACATATTCCATATTGCAATGCTGTCATTGCTCCTGACTATTGGTTACATAGCCCATAACTTGGTGTTAGAGAATGAAGATATAATCACAAACTAAGATTTTAGATATAAAATATTAGTAATTTCAATCTTAGATTTGATGTTATCTAATTCAAATTACAATTTAAGACTATTCTATGCATTCAATCATCTATAATGAAATTTTATTCTGATAATCTTATTACAACAATATATTTAATCCTTAAGGATCCAAAACTGGGTATTTTCAAGCATAATTCTTCTGTCTGACACAAAATGGGCTCTTCACAGGGATGCATTCTTTAGTGATTTTGTAGACAACCAACTATATCAGCTAGAGTTCTTAGAAGACTAGCATTTTTCCTCCATCCCACAGAAGGAAGAACTCGTGTAACAGCAAGAATCTCCAAGTTTAAGTTCTCAAGATCTCACACCCATAAAAAATATAGTGATACAAATTTATAATCTAAAATCAAAATTTTAATATCTATATTCAATGTATATTAACAGAAGACAAATATGATAAATAAAATAACTAGAAACATTAATGAATTTCAATAATATGTAATGTTAGAAGCCAAAGTTAACATCTTCAACCTTAAATATTACATTGGCAATCCCTATGTTCAGGAAATGTTTAGAAAGATACCAACAAGCACGCCACAAAATGTTATGTGCATTGTCTAGAATAACAGTAAAAGTCGCAATACCTCATTTCTCCACTAGTCAAATTTTTACCTCAGTAATTGTTGCACTAAAGTAATTACAGCATGTGAACTGGCCTTTCTATGAATATTCAACTTCAGATTGATGGCAATAAGCAGAGTCTAAGAAAACATTCTGCCATTGATCCAACTATTTTCTACGTCAATTATCTCGTAAGGATTGCTTCTCAAAAATGGAACGAAACTTATTCCTTCATCACCAAAGAATTTCAGGCACAAAATACAAATGCTTATTTTTGGCATTTAAAAGCAAGCAAAACCATAGAATTGAGTCTGTGGAATTGGAACAAGATACCAGAGAAAAACGGTTACCATGTAAAACCAGGAATAATGTAGGTGGATTTCCATTCGTTGGATGCTGGAGAACGAATTCCTCAGGGACTTTACTGCAGATAAAGGTGCACAATAAATAAAAGCACTGTAAACAAGTAGACTCCAACTAAGCCCCAGAATATAATCAATGAAAAATAATTTTTGGCACCTTAAAGCCTCAGTGCCCAAAATTTGCTCACGTGGAATCCACCCATCAATATTCATCAGATCTAACCAGTGACCAATAATGTCCAAAGAAATTTGGAGATCCCAACGCCTATTTGCATAATTTAAAAAACAGTAGTTAGCATAATATTGGTTGAAACTTCATATTAAATACAAAGCTGAAGATGCAGCTGAGGGCTGATCATCCATAGATATGTAACGAGATGGGTAGCTAACCATATCAGCAGCTGATGGAAACCTTCATCCCATAAAAATCCTCTTGGAAAGTAGGAGCGACTAGGGACTGCTGTGTAAAGCTCCTCTGGCCAATATGAAATGTAATCATTACCATTTAACTGCAAGAGTGAAGAAAAACTGTATGACATTGTCAGATACCAAGATTTATAATGGCCAAATGTAACTTCCAATCATACCAATATATGGCACTTTCATTTGCAATGAAGTAAAAACGAATCAAGCAACAGCCAATTGAAAAGGAAAAAGAAACTAAGAGTGCATGGCTCAGCTTCAACAAAGGAAACAGGAAAAGGAATCAAAAAAATGTTGAATGAAAACACTCAAGTGTGTCATTAATTTTATGGGAAATGAAAAGGAAACAGCAAGTATTTGTCTCATGAAGTTTTTCTTTGCTTTTCTTTCTTTTTGGGCTGATAGTGTTCATGAAGTATTAAAAACACCACAGGGATACTATCATTGCTTTGAGAATATTCTTTTCCAGCTCTCTCTTAATATATATTTCCATGCTCTGAGCATCCGAAGCACAATGGATTTAGATGCCAGAGAGCTTTCTATTTATCAACTTCATGTGCTTGAACAGTACCCTAGATGTCATTCCTCGTCTCTATTGATTCCGTCTTTAAGTAAAACACCAGTCTTCATTCGAAATTGGGAGGCAGAAGGGGGGGAGAGAGTGGGGATAAGCAGTAGCATCTTCACAAAAACGATTCATGGTTTATACCAGTATTATACCTCTAGCATATGCATCAGTATCTGGAATTGTCTCTCAATAAAATAAATCAAGAAATGTTGCCTTCTACCTAACACAAGTATTATACAGCTTTTCAAAGAGGTTCTTGCTAATAACAAGAAAACAACTCTGAGAAACTTACATCAGATGCATTTGGAAGAGAGATCTTTGACTGGCCATAAAAGTAGCCAATGCCACCCAGCAAGTTACCAACAGCCACCTTGCCAACAAGAATGGTCTCAGAATCAAGCTGAAACACAATTACAGAAACATTAGAACTTTCCTGAGGAAGAAAACTCAGCAGAATTATATCTTAAATAGGAGGAAACATTCCATCAGTGTAATGACTTTGTCCGTATACCCTGCTGAATTTGGGGACTTTTATTTTCCCCACAATTTTCACAAAAATGTTTGCACAACGTATCAGATATATTTTGCTTACAAGAAAACAAAAAGGATATAATTGACAACAAAACAACAAATGGCTCAAAATCGCAAAAGTTACCATAAAGTACTTGCACAAAGTAACTGCATCTTTTTTCCGGGATGTTTTATCACTCAAAAGAAGTTTATTGCTTGCTTGACAACCAGGTTTTGATACTTGATATTCAAACAAAACTGACCTTTCCCACCAAGTTATGTTGGCTACATGGATTCTTCACCCCCATTCAGCTTTGTTGTAGGATGCCCTCTTCTAAGTTATAATGTGCACGACCATGCCCGATAGTTATCTTCAACCTTCTCTTTACTCTTCCTCTGCCTCTTCTGTAATGAACTTCTTCAAAGATCTCATATCCCCTGATAAGCACATTATGCAACTTCACTTTACACGACCAAACCACCTTAAACACTTTTCGCATTTTTTATGGGTGCCACACCAAAGTTTTCCCATATAATATTATTTCAAATCCTATCTTTTCTTGTATAAAGACCATGGAGTGAAATATTAGACAATATACAAAATATTGGCCAATATATATGAGTATTGAGCTCCTCATATACAGATAATTTCCTGATACCAAGGCAAAATTGAGAGATGCTGCGTACTAGGATATAATGTCCGATATTTTCCCTCCTATTCATTTTGTTCTGCTGCAAAAACAATCATCATCCAATATGTCCAATGTAGATACAAATGGCCTAATACTGCAGTGATTGATATTGATAACCATATTTTTCATCCATGATAAACACACATCTATATTTGCATCTTCATCTATGTTACTGCCCTTTTTTCACATGTTGGCATCTAACCACCAAAGAATCCAGTCTGCACAATATGGTTGGCATAATAACCACCTCACTATTTTTCTTTAAGTTTGAGTATATTCTTTGGTCACTCAGAAGTCCAGGAGCATTTCTTAAACGTCTCCTGCTTGTTTCAATCAAATGAATAATATCCTCGTCTTGGCCAATTCTTTTTAAATCATTGATCCAGCATATTTGAAAGCAGTCCCTCATGGGTAGGCTTTCGCCACCAATCCCCACTCCCCACCATCTACTTATCTATTGTTTCTCAACTTACAGCCAATTTATTAGGTTTTGTTCTATTAATTCTAAAAGTTGTAGCTTCCAAAGCCTTTCTCAAACTGTCCAACTTAGCATTAACGTCCACTATTATTATATCCACAAAAACAGTTATTTACAAAAAGCATGCACCAAGGTACATGATGAATATGCTATGTCATTTCATCTATGACTAATGCAAATAGATACCAGTCTAAAGCTAACTTAGATGTATCCAATGGAAACTCCTTGTTTCTGTGAAGTAATCCATAAAATTTCTCTTGAGACAATACTGTATAGTTTCTCTAAATCAATAAACATTTTATGAACATACCGTCTTTTCTTAAACTGCTTGGCTGGGAGCCTTTATAAATAGCTGTCATATTGGATCTGCTTCGCGTGACTCCATATTGGTTCTATGATACACCTGTCTCACCACAGCATTCTTTCAATAAACCTTTCACAAGCCTTCATAGTTTAGCTATGACTTGATACCTCTATAATTGTTGCAACTCTATATATCCTTAATTTCTTGTATGAGGGTGCCAACGTGCTCATTTTCCACTCATCTGGCATTTTCTTGCTATATCAGATTTCGTTAAACAATCTAGTTAACCACAAAATTTCCTTGCCCCTATACATTTCAGAGATTCTACCAGGGAAACCATTTGGTGCAACCTCCTTCCCTATCTCCATCATCTTCAATGCTTCTTTTACAACTTATATTTTGAATAACCAATAACAAAGCAACTAGATTTACTTCAGTCACAAGCTCTCAAGCATTGTGGTGTTCTCCCTACCTCGGAAGAAAAAAAAAGGAAATAGCATCTCACAACCCGGGGAAGTGCAATAAATCCAAAGACAAACCAAATCATTACTCATTATGCTTCCATTTTGCAACCTTGATATAACAAATGGCACACACACACACACACACACAAAAACACACAATCATCAGATATTATCTGTTCCATAATACATCCCATACATGTCACCAATACTAAAAAGATTTTAAGATCAAACAATTATATATGAAGTTCCACCAAATTAGCAACAAGTCTTTAAATAGTACATTATGAACCTCCATGGCTCTTCATTGCACCAGTCACTAAAAATCTGAAAATGGAGAGGATGTAAAGATGAGCCAAAAGCCCAGCAAATTTATATATAACCCATGGGATGAGGATAGTAATGACAAGCAATTTGATATGTTTCTTATATTAATATGTTATCCAATTGTGCTTTTTGTAAACTTGATTAGAACAAAGCTTCACCCTTTCCTTTTCGTGGTAGTCGTGCATCCACAACTTCTAAAATTATTCATATTGATGCATGGGGCATAAGTCTAGTCACATTGCATGCTCAGTACATATATTTAGTTATGTTCATTGAAGACTACAATTGCCTTACTAGAGAATACTTTATTCGTTCAAAAGATGAAGTATTTTATGTTTTTCAAGCTTTCACTGTTTTTATTGAAACACAATTTTCCAGATCCATTAAAATCTTACGATCTCATCCGGGGGGAGTATATGTCACATAATTTCCAAGCTTATTTAACCACAAAGGGTATTATTTTGCAATGTTCATATCCTTATAGCCCTCAACAAAATAGGGTAGCCAAACAAAAGAGTCATCATCTTTTGGACATTATTCGTACCTTATTGATTAAATCTTCTATTCCTACTAAATTTTGGGTCGAAGTACTATCTCAGATGTTTATTTAATTATTCAATTGCCCTCAAATTTTACAATATGACTCTCCTTATTCTCGTTTGTTTGACATTACTCATGAGTATCACTCTCTTCATATATATGATTGTGTGTTTTGTTCACTTGCCCCCAAATGAATGTAGCAAGCTTGCCACCCAGGCTATTAGACGTGCATTTTTGGGGTATACTACTTCTCATAAAGGGTTTGTGTGTTATAATTCAATACCAACAAACTCCGAATTTCTTATCATGTGATCTTCTTTGAAAACTAATATTTCTTCCAAGTCCATATTATATATGATTCCGTCCGGTTAGTCTTCCTACTTCTAAACATCTTGTACTATACAATGATTTAAGCCAGGGCTTGTGTAAAATATACGGCACCCCACTACTTCTATCTGACACTGATCCACCGCTGCCTAATCCTGCTACACTTGAACCTCAATGGTTACTCGACCACTCGATAGGTATGATTTCTCTTATATAGCTCTTCAAGCAACTTTGGATACAACTTTTGTACCTTCAGTCTACTCTCAAGCATCTTTAAGCATGTTGGCAGCATGCTATGCAAGAAAATATTCGGGTTTTTTAGCAAAATCGTACCTAGTATATTGTACCATGACTTACAATAGTCAAACCTATTTGATGCAAATGGATATATTCCATTAACCTACAGTACGATGGGACTATCATAGCTATGCGAACTGTTATTGCTATTGCTACTGCAAAAGTTGATCTATTCAAAAGTTGATCTATGGGACTATCATGCTATTGTTTCACCTAAGAAGCTCGTTGGTTGAAGCGATCTTCATATGGGTTAAAATAGGCGCCGAATGCTTGGTTTGAGAACTTTCATAAAACTCTTCTTGATTTCCAATTTACTCAAAGTTAGTATGATTCTGCTCATGTTATGGTATTTTTTTGATTTAAGGTGCTCCCTACTCCTATAGGCACACTTTCACCTCAACACAAGTACATACAAGAGATTATTACATTAGTTGGTCTTTAGTTAAGAAACTCATCTTTTACACCTATGGAGGTCAATTTAATGCTCTAATAAGAGGAAGGACAATTATTATCAGATCAATATGTGTATAGGCAACTAGTTGGCAGTATGAATTATTTAATGATCACCAAGTCAAATATTTCTTTTGTAGTTCAGTGGATAAGTTAATATATGTAGGTACTTTGACACTCAAATCTGGCTGTAGTATGACATATAGTTCGATATTTAAACAGCACTCCTGGTTGTGGGTTATTTTTTTCCTATAAGATTCCACTATACAATTGATGGGCTATAGTGACACAAATTGGACTGGATGTGTAGATACTCGATGTTCAATTACTAGCTAAAACATGTTTCTGGAAAGTGAGGTTATTTTTTAGAAGAGTAAGAAGCAAAATTGCGTCTTAAAATCTTCCACCAGGCCCAAGTATTGTGATATGTTCTCAACTTGTTCTAAGATAGTGTGGCTTAGCAGACTGTTAGGCAAGCTTGGTATTCCTCAACTTTATCCTACCCTACTTCATGCTAATAATATTAGTTTTATTCAAATTGCATCCAATATGGTCTTTCATAAAAATACAGAATATATTGACGTCGATTATCACTCAATTCGTAAAGAGTATCATCATCATGTGATTACTCTTCCATACATCTCCACCAACCTTTAACAAACTAATGTGTTCACCAAGGCTCTACCACGACAACATTAGTTTATGATTGAAAAATTGATACTTCTTAATCAATCAACATCAATTTGAGGGGGATATCAAGCGTATTAACATGTACAGAACATTGAGTTTCTATTTTAGCAGATGCCAATTACCTATAACTAAGGACAATTTTAGTTCTACAGTTGTACCATTCAGTTCTTGGTTGATTGTACTTTATCCTCTTCCTCTTTCATGTCTTGAGATACAAATCCAAAACCAACAAACAGTATTGCTATTGTGTATTCAAGCTTCCCTCAAGAGTGGTCAAATAGTTCTTATAATACAGGATCACGCTTCCTCATGATAAAATAGTACCTTTAAGATTTTGATGAGCCACTCTTATACATTATTAAATGATGCTCCCTTTTCTTCCATTAAGTATTAGCCACCACGAGATCATAAGCCACATCCAAAAAAATAAAAAAATTTGTAATGTCATAGTTTTGAGTGTGGTTAGTAGTAGTACATGATTAGATATATGTTTAATGCATGTTTAAGGTTTCTATATGCATATGCATATTTACAATTTTAAATATTTGAAGAAATTTGAGGGGATTTGTCAGATGTCGACTTGATTCCTCCTCGAGCCAAATTTGTCCAAGGGGTGTAGTGTGTTTACAGTGCAAGTTGTTGCTCAAGCAATTTGGTTCCAAAGTATTTCACTGGACTTTCACGTGAAGTTTGTGCAAGTGAATTGGTAGCAGAATGTTTCGCATGGGTTTTGTGAGACTTTTTAGCTCGAGCAACCAACAAACATTTTATTCTTGAGTTTCCTTATTGTTCTAGTTTTGCCATGTCATTTTTAGTAGCCAATTAGATGATTACACGGCTTAAAAGCAGGTCCAATTACAGTCATTGATCAACCCTAGCTTGACAAATCACTAGCATAAGAAGGATTGAGCTGTATGCTTGAGGTGCTTGTGTTGTATTTGTGAGTTGAGATGCTTTCTCTACTCACTTTAAAACAGTACTTCTGAGAGAAAAAGGAAGAAAAGAAAGTGAAGGGATCAATTGCTTGGTGTTGGAAAATCTCAAGAATCTCTTTCCAAAACTTAATATTTTATAAGGAAAGTGAGTTCCATAATTTCTTTTCCCTTCCTACCGAGTTTTTTAAAATTTTGTAGTGAGTTCCTTTCCTTGTGTTGATTCCTATGTTTAAGTTTGATGTTTCTTTACATATTTTGATTTCCATAATATGAAATCTTTTGTTTAATGTTATTATGGAAGCATCCGTAATGTAGAGATTTGATTTGGAACCTTAGAACCATTGTGTTTGATATGGAAAATCGGTTGTACATGTCCATTAATATACATTTTAGGAAGGCTTGATTGTTCCCATCCACGGGGTATATAGATGGAGTTTGGCCCCATTTATAAGGTGTAAATGTAAATGCTTGACCCTCCTGTTTGACATGGGGTATACACGTTGGTCATAAATCCATGGGGTATACATGGGGTATAAATATATAAGGAAATCTCATAAAAAATCAACTCAGCACAATACTCAAGAAAATAGACCTCAGTACCCACAATCTAAAATAATATGTTGGAAATGCAAAAGGCTTGGTCATAAATCCAACCAGTGTAAACTTAAAAAGAAGATATATGAATTATTCAAAGATAATGAGCAAATGTGTAACAACCTAGTCTTCTTATTACTTAGTGATTCGGAAGAATTTGAATATCAAGTTGAAGTTGAAGAAAATGAATTGTATGAAATTCAAGAAAATGAGTCTAGCAACTCTTCCTCTTATCCTGAATCTGAACAAGAATAACTCTATGAATCTCAACATTTATGTGATTGTAAATTATAATAATTAAATATGTTAAGAACAAAAGATTAAAAAGATTTTTTTGTTGACATCATAAATAAAATAGAAGATCTAAAAATTAAAAGACAATATTATCTAAAATTAAAAAATCTATTAACTCAAAAACAAAGAAATGAAAATCCTGAACCTTTTAGCCTAACAAAAGTATTTGAAAAATATCCATCTCAATCATTACTCAAACAAATAACTACTAAAAATTCACAAAATGAGATCAAACAATTAAAAACTAAAATAAAAAACTTAAGGAACCAATTACAAGAACAAAAATTTAATGAATTACAGTTGGATACAAGACTCTTATTACTAAAATCCAAGATACTTACACCAGTAGCAAATGAACCATCAACATCTCAACAATCACAACCCAAGAAAGTCACCACCAAACTAAAGAACAATATCTTCAATTAATTATAAAAATAAATTTCCAAAAATGGTATTGTCAAATTACTCTAGTTATCAATAATGGATTTAATTTAAAGTTCATGGCCCTATTAGATACAAGAATTTATCAAAATTGTATACAAGAAGAATTAATACTTACAAAATATTATCAAAAAATCACTGAAAAATTACATACTGTAAATGGATCTAGATTAAATATTAATTATAAACTAACGAATGCTGCGATTTCTAATCAAGGTCATTGCTTTCGTTCCACCTTCACCCTAGTTAAGGATCTTTAACAATACATTATACTAGGAACTGCTTTCTTTACTTAAATTTACCCCATGACTGCCCTAACTGGAGGCATAACTACTCATATTTTAGGTAATCAAATCCTCTTTCCTTTTATCCATCCTATTAAACAACGAAAGATTTAGGAATTACAAGATGCATCTATACATAGACAAATAATAGCAACAACTAGCAAAGAAAAACAAATACAATATTTACAAAAAGAAATAGAGTTCAAAAGAGTAGAACAACAATTAGAAAACCCTATAATGCAACATAAGATTATAACTATTCAACAATTATTTGAGAAAGAAGTATGTGCTAATCTCCCCAATGCTTTTTGGGATAGAAAACAACACCAAGTAAGCTTACCCTATGAACCAGACTTCCATGAATCACAAATACCCACAAAGGCTAGACCTATTCAAATAAACCAGGAGCTATTATGGTATTGTAAAAAAGAAATCCAATATTTATTAGACAAAAAATTAATTAAACCCTCTAAATCTTCCTGAAATTGCTCTACTTTCTATGTTATAAAGCAGGCACAAATTGAGCAAGGAGTCCCAAGATTAGTGATAAGTTATAAACCCCTTAATAAAGTACTTCAACGGATTAGGTATCTAATACCTAATAAAAGAAACTTAATTAATAGACTATATAATGCAAATATATTTTCAAAACTTGATATGAAATCTGGATTCTAGAAAATCCAAATAAAGGAACAAGATAAATACAAAATGGCATTTATTGTACCATTTGGTCATTATGAATGGAATGTAATGTCATTTGGATTAAAAAATACACCATCTGAATTTAAAAATATTATGAACCAAATATTCAATCCATATATGCAATTTACAATTGTTTACATTGATGAAGTATTAGTTTTTTAAAAAACTTTAAACCAACATTTTAAACATTTACATCGGTTTCTAAATATTATAAAACAAAATGGATTAGTTGTTTCCTCCTCAAAAATAAAACTATTTCAAACAAAAGTTAGATTTCTAGGATTTAATATTTATCAACAAATTATTAACCCTATCAAAAGATCTACTGAATTTGCAAACAAGTTTCCCAATGAAATTAAAGATAAAAACCAATTACAAATATTTTTAGGAAGTCTCAACTACATAGCAGATTTTATTCCCAAACTTAGACAAATATACGGACCTTTATATAAAAGGCTCCAGAAAAATCCTCCAGCATGGATGGAGGAACACACTAGCATAGTCAAAACTCTTAAACAGCAAGTCAAATACTTACCTCGTTTAGGCATTTCTCAACCAAATGCATCATTATTAAAAGTAGAAACTGATGCCTCTGATATTGAATATGGAGGCATCCTTAAGCAACAATTAGGCACTAAGACACATACACAAATCATCCGTTTCCACTCCGGCTCGTAGCTAGAATAACAAAAGAATTATTCAATAATTAAAAAAGAAATTTAATCTATTGTTTTATGCATCTCAAAATTTTTCGATGATTTATATAATAAAAAGTTTCTTTTAAAAATTGATTGCAAAGCTGCCAAAGATGTTTTACAAAAGGATGTTAAAAATCTTGCTTCTAAACAAAATTTTGCTCGATGACAAGTTATATTATCTGTTTTTTACTTTGATATTGAATTTATTAAAGGATCTACGAACTCTTTACCTAATTTTTTAACTCAAGAAATTTTACAGGGAAACCATGCCTCCCAAGGAAGCCAAGAACAAAACCAAAGCTACCCAACCTAAAACTATCCAACCTCCAACAACCCAAGCTAAGCAATCAGTTAAAGACTATACCATGCCTATTCCCCAAAAACCTATCCCAATATGCAATCAATATGCAACTCTCTAAGATTATCCACCTCTGTCCTTCAAAGATGCTATTCAAACTAACCCAGACCAACCATCATCTTCATCCTCAACCTCCACTGATAAACAAACTGACCCATCAAATTATATAACCAAACCTTTAGCCACTCGTGTAACCATGACTGCTCTTACCCAGCAAACTCTACTCAAAGACCTCTTGACCATAACCAACCGCATGTTTTATGATAATTGTTTATTCAACACCTTAAATTTTGCTAAAACACAGCAATATTATGAATTCATTCAAATAGAATCCGGATCTATTGAGCTCAAACACCATCGTAACCTCAGGACAATTCCATAGTTTACTCTATATGCAAGATCCTTAGGGTCAGACATGCCACTAAGCTTGCCTTAACTCTCTAGGATACTAAATCATTTGCAGTTCATTACTATCCTCTAGGATATAATTATCAGGACTACAAAGATATTTGGTACAATGCTTTTTATTTACGTTATTATTCCCATTAATAGTTTATCATATTTGATAAATCATGTCCTAAGGAATTACCCAACTAGTTCATGGAATGACGGCTTTATTTTGGTCCCACTCCTGCCATTTATCCACCAAATTCGTTCATTGACAACCAATTCTGTAATGTGGCTGAAGTTGACTAGGGTCACTTTTATGACTCATTTTTTAATGGATAAAAAACCTGTTATTATAAAAAGACACTATCTGTACAATTAGTAACTACATCAATCTAACTAGATATGGTGGTTTCCATAACCAAAAAGTTTATAGGCATTGGTATGTTGAGAATACCTAGGGAGAAACTCCATAGCTTATAGTACAGCAGTCTGGAAAACCATTTTTTTTATTGAACCACGATGACGAGCTCTAACCCATCATTTGACATGGCAATTCACATACATGATACATAAATCTGCAGTTGGGTGCAAGACAAGTTCCATTGGAAAAAAGTTCAGTTTCAAAGTTCGTCAAATGAAAATTTTCCAGAATTAATTACCTTGTTGGTAAGATTGAAGCACCTTTCGAATTTGTGGTCAAATTCATTTTTCTTCTGAATTAGTTGGTCGCTGAGTGATTTACCTGAATATCATGCATTAAGCTACATAAATAAGCAAAACATACGGAAGAACTCATAAATTCTGCAACATCAAGACATAGGCAAAAAGCCAAAGTCTATTTCAATATTTCATACAAGAGAAGTGATCATGTTTGTTTCAAGAATAAGAAGGAAAAAACTTGATGTGTATCTTAGAAGGATGATAGTGAATCCATCAATTTCAAGTTTTCCTACAAGAGTATCATAGTTGTTTCAAGTCAATTGCCTTTGTAGTTATATAACATTAGTTTTTGGAGCTGTGAGATGAAGATAAGCAAATATTTTGGGAAGAGCCAAATATAGAAACAAATAAGACATGTAATTATGCTCTGGCACCAAATCAGAAAGCAAATGCCTCAAATGAACATGTAATTTCAAATGCACCAAACAATGACCCAGCTGATTCACAACAATTGGCTGGCAAATGGGGTTCTCCAAAAAAAATTTATCACTAGCACTTCATGACATATTTCAAGCATCAATGTCCTCTCTCCTCAGAGGGACAAATTAACACAAATGCATCCAAAGCCAACTCCTGAAGAACCCTCGTCATTGGAATTCTACGCAAAATAGAGTGAAACAATTGCTCCATTTCTTGCAAGTTGACATCAATTTATCTAAGGCAGTATCATCCCAAGATTGAGGGGAAGGCATTACCTCCAAAACCATTGACTATTCAAACCATGAAACCATTAAGCAAAAATTTCTCAGATATACATCTAAGGGAATTTATCCCACACTCCACCTCATGGATGAAAATTACTATCGACACCGGTATCAATATTATTTGCAGCCATATTGGTACTAAATATATCAAACAAAACATGCGAGTTTCGGACATATCAGAAGTAAAAATTTTCTACAACTCGTAACCTAACAATGAAATATTGGCTGATATTTTCAGCTAGGGTTTACCCTTTGTTCAATGTGAATTCCTTGAAACTCTTAAGGGCCTCAATCCCTTCCTAATATTTTATCCAATATGCAAGAACCCGTTTTTTTAGTTAGTGACCATTCCACAAATTGGTATCAATGGTGGTTTTCAAACATCAAATGAAAAATAACAGATCATTAAGATCAATCACATAAACCAACTGTCTTGTGTGACATAGAATAACAACCAAATAATAATTGCCTCTGCTAATATTGATAGTACATAGAATCTTTTTTGTTTTCCCCCAAATTTCAACCATCATCTATATCGGATAGGGAAATTACCCGTAAGGCTACTAATACGCTCTTCAACTCTTGGACTCTTCGAGTCGGTTCCAGACACAAAAGCAATGTCTGCTTTGAAGGGAGCATTTGCAGAAATCTGCAAACCAACAGAAAAGAGAAGAATCATTCAAAAGATAATGGGTACCAGAATCCTAGAGAAATTACAAACTCATGTTTTTCAACTCTTTTAGCATAATGCTTCTGCAATGAATACCTGGAAAACTAAAATATTTGGAGAATCACCCAGAGTGTCTGATAGCTGAAGATCACCAAACCTTCTTACCTGGGAGTACCCACACAGGAATGCATAGTAAACTGAAGGCGAAGGCAAAAAATTACAGAATTATCAAAGATTAATAGATTTTTAACATATGCAATACCAAGCAAAAAGTGAAAGAGCAAACTGCAGTATTGTTGCCCAAAAAGGATGTAACCAGTTCCCAATAGGGAAAACAACAACAGCTAAATACTAGTTTTTTCTGTCAGTCTACAAAATTAGAGCATTGTTCTTCAAGAGATATGAAGAGAGTTATCTTCCTCCCAAGACAAGACAAACTACATTGGTCAAGTCATGACCTGCAAGCCCAAATAGCCACATTTCTACATCTTATAGACATTTTGAATGCAAATATGATTGAAAATATCAGCCAATACATTATATATTAGTTGATACATCTCTGCTATATTGGCTGATATATTTGGTCAAATTGCTTTCTTAAAAGAACTTCGATTATCTAAGTATTCTCATTTCAGGCTCACGACTCACTGTTGTCACACTCATCATCCACATAGATAGAGAGCGAATGGAAACATAAAGAAATGGGCAAAGGTAGTTTCTTCATCTTTCTCTTCAAAATTGTATCAATTTTTTCTTCAAATTAAACACAAATTACTCAAACATATACTTTAATTCTTTCTCACATTCCAAATTTTCATATTTTCTTGTGAATTTGAGATTATTCACAAAATTAGTTTGGACAGAAAAAATGTAAATTATTCTCTTAGATCCGCTTTTGTCAGTGTTTATTACTTGATTTAACTTACATGTAGTGTTTCTAACAAATCTCTTACAAATTTTCAAGCTCAAAACCAGATCTAAGTCTTCACTTTGGAAACCCAAAAATTACATCCAAGGTAAAATTCCAATGTCTACTCAAATTCATACCTAAAAATCATATATTTGTGTTATAAAAATTTAATTTGCATATTTTTATGTTGAATTATGAATTTTTTTCGTGAAAAAAATTTCCAAATCAAAAGATTATAAGTCCTCCAAATTTGAGAAAGTAAAATCGGATCTATTAGACGAGATTAAGAAAATCATTTTGGGAAAGAAATTCTAGAGAAGATCCAATGAAGTCATTAGAATGCAAAAACATCTAATCAAAGTGCTTAGATTGGTTGACGGTGATGAGAAACCGACAATAGAATTCATTTATGAAGCCATGGACCGAGCAAAGATAACCATCATGACAGATTGTCCTTCTTATACAAACATTAGGAAAACGATTGGCCAAGAGTAGAATTTTCAGTTATATCGTGACTTGCATGCAATGGGCATATAATAAAATTTAATTTGAAAGTATTACAATTCAATTATGTTTTTATTTAAGAACTTAATGTCATTACTAATCCTTCATTTTATTGGTTACTAATCTGTGTTAATTTATTTGTTAATATTGTTATTGTTATGTTAATATTTAAATCCACAATATCAATACGGTGGAAGACTTTCTAACCATTTGGAGGTTATGAGTGGCCGAAAAAAATTATCCAAAGGTTAGAGCTGATCTAGATAGTCAAATCAAAATAATAAATCAGGCATATCCGTATATGACAATATGTAACTAACTACTAACTATATAACATATTCATTATACTATTGAGTATTAATAATTTTCTTGATATTTTTTAGTTATTATTTTCATGATAATAAGATTCTTTTGTAACACAACTGGCACAAAGAATTGTCGTGATAACAAATCCGTAATAAACTAGTTTGCTGTTTTGCCGATTGATTCTAAAATTTTTGTATTTGAAGTTTGTTAATTTTAATATTGTTTAATTTATATAATATAGTTGAATGTTAGATTCATTATTGATCATTTGCTCCCAAGCTATAAAGGGTCGTTGTCCTAGTTCTAAGTCAAACCACCTCTTCTTCCAAGTATGAGAAAAATTAGAGTACTTTTAATCTTATACACACGAAGACAATAAATAAACTAAAGTACAAGAAAAATAATAATTTAGCCTATGTCCATTGTAACTTAAGGCTAAAAATATCAATAATGCAAACTAAACTAGAAAATCAATTTAATCCGATAATCTTGGATTATATATTTAATGAAGATGATCCATTGAGAGCGAGAGAGACCACTTCATGACAGACAAAATAATTCAATGTGGCTCATTGCGGAATTTGAAGAAAATGAAGAAGGTGGTGGTGGTATAGATGTTGCTACTACAAGGCCCATAGAAGAGCAACATGATGATAGTTCTACTTTCCCAAATGAACAAAGTTACGGTTGTGATGATGCAAGGAGTAGCAATGGAGGTGAAGGTGGAGGTGGTGGTGATAGAGTTGATGTTTAGGGTTGTTATAATGATGATGATGAGCCCAGTTACTTAATCAACTAGGTGTCCTCTCTCCCAATATATTGGAAACGTTCTTGTGCCGACTTATAAGATGATGAGATGGGTATTGAATCACTACAGAAGCCTGCACAAACTTATAAAAAAAAGGGAAAGACACTCAAGCAAATAGAAGTTTATCATCTCAATGGGTTATAAATAGTTTTGTTAGTTTTAGAATATTCAAATCCCCAAGTGCCAATAATAATTTAAGTATACAAAACTATCTTCACGCCCAACCCCAAAATTTGTCAACTTACAAATACAGAAATTCTCCCCCTCTATATTACTAGCATGGATACAAGTACCCAAGACAGTCGAATTTTTATGGAGAACTAGCCCCAACTCATTTTCCATCACAACAACAATCTAACCAAAAACAATTAGAGAACACCTCCAATAGCGAGTTTGGCAGTATGTATAGATTTTTTTTTTAATGACCAATGCCAATTCTAAGAAGAATATTATTCAAATCAATCGTCTAATAATCAAAGCAATAAAGACAATTAATATAGTCTAGCACATAGATCAACATGGTGGTAATACCAAGATAATTTGTGCAACTTTAACTTCTATTAATATAATCGTTTTTTGTAAATTGATTATTTATTGCTAGTATTAACTCGATTAAATGTTAGATAATACCACAAATTATCTTACTATCTACAGAGTGGCAATAGATTGTGTGATTCGAAAATAAATTTGTTTATTGACTAACTTGGGATACAAAATATACAAGATTATGGTATTATTTTCTCTTACTTTTTTTAGTAATTAATAACTTGCATACATGTCATTTGATAATAAATGGCACAATTCATTCTCTTTATTTGGATTTATTTTTATCTTTTTTTTAACATTTGTTAGTGTATAATTTAATATTATGATATTGATTTAATGAGTAAAAATTGTCTAAATTACTTAAAATATGTAAAATATGATTAAATATAGTTAAAATTTAGTATTTATCCCAATTTTGATGTAGTCACAAAAAAATTACATCTAATATGGCCTATGCCGATACATATAGCCCGATAGGCCACAACTGATATAGATACCCACAAAATTAGAGATAAAGGAGCACAATAAATTAAACCCTCTCTGCCTATGAACTCGGAAGGTCCTGCTTCTCTTTATCGACAATTGATACATAGAATGTATTTGCTCTAAAGTCATCTAACACCTTGAATAAAATATAAATAAGTAAATTATCACACACCTGATCTGCAAGATTTGCCTGCACAAGATCAGACAAATTGTGAAAGTGAGGCGTCTTAAAACCAGCATAATGAACTTCTAAGTTATCCTGCAAATAGATGAAATTCTAAAATATGTTAGTTTCAGAAAAGAACTCACCCAAAAAGCAATAAGGAAAAATCTCCCCTCTGAGAAAGAACATCCCTTTGGCAAATCATCAACAGTTAAAATGTGCTTCTAAGTGTCTTCAAGAAAGCAAATAGCGTATAGTTTTTCCACATGCTGTTACACAAACAGCATCTATGGGCTAAGCAATAATATGTGATCCAACTTTTCTCCCCACTTCTCAGCAAATTGCATCAACTGACAGGGCTTCTTCTATTTGAAGATTATCAAATATAATGATTCCCAAGAAAAAGGCAACTGCAATCTCATTTTTTCCCTCATTCACTGTTTTCTGAAAGAGAATGAAACCCTTTATCTCTGCAAAACCTTGTGCCTCCACAATGACAAGCTTTTCATGGTGGCAAAATAAAACATCCCTAGAAAGTCCTACATTGGAATTTTTGCTTTATATATCCCTGAGCAGACTGTAGTTTTAAATAAAAGAAAAGAGAAGATTGACCCCTGGGATGAACCAAACCTTGTTCCATATGAAATAGAAACTTACTATGAGACGAGATTCTAAGAAAAAATTTCATATAGGAAATATTTCTAAGAAAATCTGTTGTGTTAGTAATATACCAAAAAGAGAGAACATAATAACTCGATGAAAGAAAACAAATTACTTAATCAACAAAGGATCATTTATTCAATGAAATGTACCGGGAATACAAAGAAAAGTTGGGGCAGTAAGTAGATTGTGTTAGAAGATCTTAAGATCTATGACCATGTTATGCAAGAGTTCTTGATGAGCTTCTTCTTGGTTTAATTAATGAGCCGTAACCTAGGGGGATGGGAGACGATTTAGTAAATCAACAAAAAGTCCAGGGTGAGAATAGAATTGTGGACGTAGGGTGGGCCATCAATAAATAAAATTCAAAGAAAAAAAGTCCAATAAAAAAAACAACTATATGGCAGGCCATCTTTCTTTCCCATCTGACAATACTCTGCTGCTATCTAATGACATACCATGGAATCTAAATGCAACTGCCAATTTCCAACATCTATCCGAGAACCGAATGCCAGCAGAGAGCTCTGACAAATGTCCAAAACAGCTCGGCTCAGGCTAATGGTCTCCCCACCTTCATTGCCCACGTAGAAGAAAAAATGTGCACGTTCCCAAATTCCTTCATTTGAGCTTAATCTGTGAGTCAATTACGATAATAAAAGTCAATTGTGTCAGATTTAAATGAACTACAGAGGAACAACTTACTCTAGCAGGTCTCACTCACATGTTAAATCAATAACAATTAACACAAGACCACAGCAGTCATAATCCAGAAGAAATAGAAATACCACAAATAGCAGTTAATCGAAAGAATAACTTTAGGAACTACTGCCCAAAATTGGCCAGGATAAAATCCATTAGTTATATATGTATATACATATACATATACATAAATATATATATGTATATACAAACATATATGTATATACATATATAACATACCAACTTCATTTTCAAATAAAGAACAAAATTAGGTCTCAATGCTTCCATTATGTCAGCATTTCCCGCTCATGTTTTAAGCAGAAGTAATTCTAGTCAACAATTCCTTCCAAGCACTAATTTTATCTTTTTTTTCCCAGAGTATTCCAAGCACTACAAATTCTCTTTTAAGCATACATTTCATATATAAATAGATTTATCGCCGAAACTATATACATTTTGTAAGGTACTCCCAACAGATTCCCTGTCTCCAAGCACAAAATCCAAATGCATTTTTCTTGGGTAAAGACCAACTGCTGACGCAAGTTCAAAGACAGAAAAGGCCAATCTCAGCATATTGCATGCACTCCATAGATAGCATTACAGCTGGTCAAGATACCTACTGATCATTTCTAACATCAACACGAACAGCCCAGTCTCCACCATACCCACTGCCCTGCAGCTTGCACTTAAAGAAACTTGTCTCCAAGGTCAAGTGCCGATCAACTAGCAGCTGGCGTCCATAATCCCGTCCATTATGATGGGTCCATCCATAAGTGTTGAGCTCATCAGAATCTTGGCAGACATGTCGCATGAAGAATCGACCATCCTTAATGCCAATCCACATTAGCCCGGCAATCAGAGACCGTGGAGACCTGTCCGTTGAAATAGCAAACAACAATCACACGGAAATATGGAAAAAACTAACCAACGGAATAAAAGCGACTTTAAGATTCAACAAAAGAAAAAACTCGATCAAGAAAATAAATCAAGATATATAAATATTTCTACCAACCGTAACTTCATGGATTGCCATTGCATACCTGGCACGGATTCCCAGATAAACATGAGGCCGATAAGTCCCCCAGTACAAGCTCTCCTTATGTACTCCTTGAAACTACATAAATAAATA
>JAODPA010157333.1:0-68342 GCA_025585075.1 Nepenthes mirabilis
TAAAAAGTAAAGAAATTTTTTAAAAGAAATTTCTCACATACATATTCTGAATTTGAGAAACACATTTTACAGAAAAAGGTGAAGATATCATTGACCTTGTACATGTGTTTAGAGGGATACTCTATAGTGTAAAAAGGTGAAGATATATACTTTTTAATTAATTTAAAAATCATTCACTTAAAAATAGATGGTCAATATATAAATGATCAATCTCTTCAGCTCTAATAAAGATACAATTTTTCCAAATCTCTCGTCATATACATTGTTTAAAATGTCCTTTGTACCATCAATTCGTTGCGGATTGAGCATATTCGATTCCGTTGTAGTATCAACCAGAAATTGATACGAAGAACGAATTTCTTTATCTCTAATAAAGATGAAATTTTTTCAAATCCGTCCCCATACCTTATTCAAAAGGCCCTTTGTGCCATCATTTCGTTGCTGATTGAGCATCTTCGATTCCGTTGTAGTATCAACTAAAAATTGATACGAAGAACGAATCTTTTTATCTCTAATAAAGATAAAAATTTCTCAAATCCCTCATCGTACCTTGTCTAAAAGGTCATTTGTGACATCAATTCGTTGCCAATTGAGCATGTTTGATTTCTTTGTAATATCAACTAGAAATTGATAAATCTCACCCATGAAGATGACTATCGTGGCACTTCTTTTTTTTCCTATGCAGTCCAGAGGATAGGCTGTGACAGTTTTGGCGGCACAACAACACCTAATTTTTGCTGGCCAACCTCTCCTCTGAAGAACAAGCTCAGTTCACTTGTGGTTTCAGCTTGGCAGTCAATGTCTTTACCTCAAAGTGCTATTTTTCCATTAATTCAGATTTTATTTTGAATTATACAAATTATAACTATTGGGTGCACACCATGCCTAGCTCTACCAAATGTTGACACAGTTAAAGAACTCACTCAGTGAGGATGTTTGACTGGGCTTAAGAATCTCGCGTATTGCGTACTCTTTATTGAGGCCAGATAAACTCAATGACTGCGAACACCGAACCTTTGCAGCTCCTCCAACATTTCGGGCGTCCCAATTCAGGAACCACTCTGTAGGCATTTGAAAGAATTGATTTTCAGCCATAGCCAACGAAGCGATGCTTCCCCACCTTTTAGGTCAGTTTAGCTATTAGGAAAGTGTAACTAAGTGGAGATTGCGCAGCAATAAAAGAAAACGATAATTCTATTTAAATGGAAGGCCAAATGTGCTTCGACTGCCTTCAACGTCGAATTCGATCAGATTTCTCCGACAAAATCATCTTCTCCCATGGCATCCCTGATTCCGCTCTCCCTTTCGGAACCAGGGCTGTTGTTCAGGTCTCTCTCTTCCTTCTCTGCTGGTATCTTTAATTCTGCTTATGTTAATGAGTTTTCGTCAAACATTTTTGAACATTTTGGTATATATATATATTTTCTAATTCAGGTGCCTAATTCCAGCGGAGAAGTTTCGGCTGAGTTTTTGTTGGTATATTTGCGGAGCCATGAAAATGACTGCTTCACTAATTACATGTAAGATCATCGAGTTGTGTCTTTCGATGGGTGCATTTTTCTGAATAGTTTTATCATATACGTCCACCGTTATTTGTGATAATTTATTAGTTCATTCATCAATGCAATTATTTTTCCTGGAAAATTTCATATTTGCAAATTCATGCCATGCACTTCTAGTTTTATGAGATCTGTCGGCATATTTAATTAAGCGACTGGGATTAGTTACGAAGTTAGCCTAAATATTTCTCGTGTGGGTCATAAGAAATTAAGTTAAAAGGAAACAACTGCTCGATCTTCCTCGGTTTTCTAAAGTTCCGAAAGAAATTTACTCCAACTGCTCTTAGAGAATAACTGATTCAAAATTAATTACTTCTCTGACTTGAGAGAGACTAAGGAAAACATAAGCTCCATAGACTTCGATATGATAATATCGGTTGAGTGGTTAAACCAAACAAACAAACTGTCTTTTCTTACTACAAGGGTTGGCAGCATGGATTCTTTTTTTGGTATGTACTCAACATGTGGATTCTTCACATCTATTCAGCTATGTTTTGGGGGGTTTGATTTTCTAGCTCTAAATATGCAAGTTTTCAAACGCTTGTTAAAGCTAAAACTTTCGTTGGTGCAAATTTTATTCTGTCTAAACCATGAATCATCTCAATTAATGACGGGGCCCTGTCTTATATTTGATTAAGGGCCCTACTTGTGATGTGAGGCCTCTCGCCTTTCCATATTTGACACACCACTTTTGGGTGTTGGGTGATGTACCTTGACTTAATCTAAAGGGGCCTATGAGTAGTGTCGTCATGCTATCTGCTATAATTATATCGAGGTTGATGAGAAGGCTTGTAAGAATATTGTTAACAACGGTATCATTGGTACAGTATTGGATTGATACATATTTCATAGAAGTTAAAGAACATTATACACGTAGGCGAAAATATCAGCCAATATCTATTATATATCGGTGTCAGGCCCCCGATATGTATATTTTTTCTTAGATATCAAGGGGCTCAATATCATGGTAAAATTGTGATATATTGTTATATTGGCAATATATTGAATTATATTGGTAGATATTTGTCCGTCAACTTAAGATTTTTAAAAAATATTTATTCTGATATATTTGATACTGATACATATTATTTGATATGTCCGAGATTAATATGGTTATGACAGATACTGATATTGATACTGGGATTAATATTTTCATCAATGCATATATTTATTCAGTTCTTAGAGTATAGGGATCATATATGGTTTGATGTCATCTATATGGATGTGTGTCAAGTCATTCCATATCATTTGTAGCTATATGACATAGATTTGAGTCATCTGACAGTTCAAGATCTCTCCAACTCACGTTCTTTTGTTTATAATGGCTAGAAGCATCATCTCTATCCTTTGTTTCTAAAACCTTTCATCGATAGGGACTAAAGGACTGCCTCTCATTAGCTCTATAGGGTTTAAACCTTTAGTTACAGGAGACTCTGTTGTTTTTGCTATTATCCTAGAAGTCCCTTCAGATTCTCTAGTGGTGATACCTAAGTAGCCTGCCAGGTCCTTTAGGACTTTCATGATGTCTACCTCGAGGATCTTCCAAATTTTTTACCGCCTTTGCGTGACATTCAACATGCCATAGGCTGTCCCAGGCGCATGTTTCCCAAATGTACTTAATAATAGAATGCATCCTATTGAGCACGTCAAGCTCCAAAGGCAACTTGAGGAACTCTTTTAATAGGAGTTCATTCGTGAAAGCCTAAGTCATGCTACCAAGCGCATGTTTCCCAAATGTACTTAATAATAGAATGCATCCTATTGAGCACGTCAAGCTCCAAAGGCAACTTGAGGAACTCTTTTAATAGGGGTTCATTCATGAAAGCCTAAGTCATGCTACCTCTCTTGACACTGAAAGATGGATCCCAAAGATGTGAGTAGATATCAGAGTCATCAATAATATAAAATGAATTACTATTTTTCCATCTCTAAGTTTAATAATATGTTAAATATGATGGTCAGTGACAAGGTCTTCTCTAATATTGATTTAAAGAATGGTTATCACCAGATTTAATGACGACCCTCAATACAAAGGACAATCTTTATAAATAGTTGGTCATGCCTCTTGGGTTCTCCAACGCTTCTAGTATCTTTATAAGGATCATGACCCAGGCCCCATGACTTTTTCTAGGGCAGTTGTCTATAACATCCTTATTTATACTATAACCTAGGGGCAATAATTAGACATTCTCACAGAGGCTTATGCTACTCTTATGAAAGGGGTTTGTATTCCTATCTTAAGAAGTATACCCTTATAGATAGGGTTGCTTTTCTTGGTTTTGTAATATCCTTTGACAAAGTTTCCATTGACCCTATAAAATTTAGGAGCATGAACTCTAATTCACTCACAATGTTCAAGCTTTTATAGTCAACCACTTTCTATTACCAGTTCATTAATGGGTTTAGCACGATAATGGCTCCTTTCACCAAATGCATAGAAAAGTGTGAATTCTATTGGTCTCTTGATGCTACCGAGGCCTTGAAAGTGTCAAAAAAGAGAATGATGGAAGCCCTATTTATGCAATTTCCTTACCTTTTGAAGGTGTTTGAGGTAAAGTGTGATGTGTCAAGTATAGGTGTAGTTTGCGTTTTTAGTCAAGAGTGTCATCCTATTGCCTACTTTAGTGAGAAATTGAATGATGCCAAGCAACGGTTTTCTCCTTATGATAAACATTTGTATGTAATTGTGTATATCTTATGCCATTGGCGCCATTATTTGTTATCGTTGGAGTATGTCCTTTATTCTATAATATTTTTCGTTTTCCAAAAGAAATTAAATTCTAAGCATGGTTGCTTGGTTGAATATTTGCAAGCCTATTCTTTTCTATTGAAACATAAGAAAGGAGTTAAGAACCAAGGGTTTAATTGCCTTAAGCCGTTGAGTGACCTTATTATTGGTCATTTAAGTTAATGTTGTTAATTTTGAAATGCTCAAGGAAGAATGTGATTCTCGTCTAATTATATCAATTTCTTTCTAGCTATGCAGAGCAGACAACTTGATACCATTAATAGCTTCCACATTCCAGATGGATACCTGTTTCGGGCAAGTTAATGTTGCACCCTAGGACATTGGTTAGATGATTCAGAGTTTGAGAGGTTAATGTTGGCGGCCTATTTAGCCATTTAGGTGTGATATGACAAAAGAGGAGGTTGAGTGATAGTTTTATTAGACTTAGTTTAAAGAAAGATGTACTTACCAAAAAAAAAAAAAAATAGTTTAAAGAAAGATGTGGCTAAGTTAGTATTTATTGAACATGCCAACTAGCTAAGCTTAAGATGCAGAACACTAGCTTCTATGTCCCTTTGCTTGTTCCTAGCTATTATTGGCAGGATTTGATTATGAACTTTGTGTTAGGACTCTTGTTACCCTTAAAAATCATGATTCTACTTTTGTTGTTATGGACTATTTCTCTAAAATGGCCTACTTCATACATTGTAGTAAGAATTCTGATACTTCTTTGGTTACCATATTGTATTTTTCTGAGAATGTTGAACCATGTGGTTTTTCTAAGACTGTTTTATCTGATAGAGATATTTGCTTTTCTTGTCATTTTTTGAGAACCTTATGGCACATGGTTGGCACCAAACCAAAATAAGTTTCCATTGTATGCCACCCTGCTAGATAGACAGCCAAATGAGGTTGTTAAACATGAGTCTTGGCAACTTATTAAGATTCTTAATTTGATGAAACCCTTAGAAATGGGATTTGGTTTTTCCTATGGCATAGTTTGCATGTTAGAGCTCTAAGACTAGATTTATAGGCATGAGTGCATTCTAGGTTGTGCGTGGCTACAATCCTTAGAAACCTTTAGACCTTGTCCTAATGGCTCCACTTGCTAATGTGTCCATGATAGCCAAAGCATTTGCACACTTTTATGATTTACACATCGAGATCAATAAATAATCGAAACATGTAATATATCATATAAATTTTGAGTTTATTTGCATAAAAGGCATAATGAATTAATGTGGGGAATTATGTCATGATTCAAATTGACTTGACCGGCAGCCACCTAGCCCCATTTTAGAATTGTAGTCCTGTAGTGCTGATCTATTTAACATTTTATAGTGGGTTGTCAAATGCCTATATTATTGATATTCTATCTCACTTGGTTTTCAATATGCTTTCAATGAAGAGGACTTAATTACTTACAAAAATAATATTAACCCACTAGATGATCCTTTTGTGGCCACCATGATGAGCTTTTTATTAAGACTTACCCCCATCCACACAATTACCGGCCTTACCTGCATACATATATAATTGATACTATTTTAGATGAGCAAATTGTCTTCACCAATGAAGGAGAGGTACATTGCTACTTTGTTCATCAGGTAGGCTAATCTTTAGAGTGTGCATGGATCACTAGATTTCCTTTCACCATGGGGGGGGGGNTGTTTTTACAATTTTTTAGGTCATTGTTAATTCATAATCATGTTTATTTTTTAATTAACCTAGGAATAGGACGTCTCTATATAAATACTCTAATTTTACTGCTTAATTAGTTATTGATGAATTAAATTATTATTGAAAAATTGTGCTTGTCCTTTCTCCCGATATTATCTTCTCAGTTTCTCCTTCCCCCTCTCTTTTTCTTTCCTTCCAATTTCTCCTTTCCTGCAGTAGTTTCGCACTTTAATAATAGATTGATGACTACTACTTGTAGTTTGACCAATATTTTTGTACTAGGCTTGTAAGTTTTTTGGCGACTAAACTCCAACAACGAAATATACTAGCTGATTTAACTACTATACGATAATGAAAAAAATAACTAGTTAGAATCCTTAACAAATATTATTACTTAAAATGTTTTCTAAATTAAGTATTCAAATGCTTGAAATGTTGTCAGTCACTTTTCTTAAGAATGCCCCTTTACATACATATGTTTCATAAATGGCTTGCCAAAATGATAAAGGAGACCACTAGCCTCTTTTGTGTCTAGACCGAGCCCCTACTTGCAAATATAAAGTTTTAAAACTGGTTGTCATGGGGATAGGTAATGTGCTTGCATCTATGAAGCACGGACATGAGATATAGATACGATACGATACCGACACACCGGCACGTTATTTTATAAAAATTAAGGATACAACACGTTGGGGGCACCTAAATAAAAATTATGGTTTATAATTTTTTTAATTGATAATAACTACTATTTTATATTTAATTTGTGTATTATCACCTTCATTTGTAATAAAAAAATTAAATCCTTGTTCCACCAAAGATCAGCTATGTTAGTACCTTCATTTGTTTCACTTCTGTATTCGTCTCATCTTTCTCGAGTCTTGATTCTATATTCTATGAAAATTTGGTGAAAAAAAACGTTGCCTACCACGAAAGAAGAAGCCTCTCTTGACTAATATTTTTGGGGAGTGGGGAATATTGATAGAAATAAAAGAGAGTTGTGCTGCTTTAAGTTTTTAAAATTATAAAACAACTCACATTTTTTAAAATTTATAAAATGGTCCACAATTTTTTAAAAATTATAAAATTACTCAAAGTTCCAAAACATGCCCAAAACATGTTGAGATGTGTCCGGAGCATGTCTAAAACGTGTCGGGATGTGTCCGGAGAGTGTTCAGAATGTGTTGGATAAAAAAATAAATTAACACGTGTCAGAGCATGTCCGACACGTGTCCCAACGTGTCTTGGTGTGTCGGTGTCCTATATGTGTCGAATACAGACACTTTGAGCCCGAAAAAGTGTTTGTGCTAGTTAGGCTTGCATCAGTTGACCCTCTGTTTCCTGCATTTTTTTTCTTATTTCTAACAATGACAGTGAAATGTTCCTTTTATTATTTCGCTCCCATAAGATGCATCACTAGATTGATATTGTAACTTTTAAGTGATGGATGGAGCGTCTTCGGCATATTGCGGCTCTTTCTTAGTCCTTAGGGCTGTGTTGATGCTAATGAACTTATCAACAACTTGTTTCATTTCGTATTGGACCTGTTAGACAGAGTCCAAACACCAACTTAGACTACTTTTACTAAACAGTTGGTGAATGCTGATTTTTGATGGAAGATGAAAAAGAATATATAATTTAATGGGGATGTCATTATACAGTATTTTTTCAAAAATGGGCACACCACCATAAGCACTTCATTGAGGGCAAGAGTTGTTATAAGAACAAGTTCACTGTGATGTCCGTGCCAAGAACTACCATATAAAGTTTTGCTTACCTGTCAATGGTAGGTTCTTTGTTCGAGCCATAGAATTAAATAACTGATATTCATAATACTGTTAAGCTAGACCTTATTTTGTAACAGGGTTCATTCATTGCTGTAATGGGGATGGCTGTGATTGTCTGTTAGAGCCCAATAAGTGACCACTGCACCACAGTTGGTGTTTATCTGAGTTGGAATTGTAAAATTGGTATGTTTTCAATTAAATGACTAAAACTATTGTTTTTTCATGTTGGATAATAAGAAGCAACAAATTGGGGCAATTTTCCTGATATAAAACAATTTTGCTCCCATGTTGGCCATGACACTTGACATAACATTTGCCACACCTCACTTCCACAACATATTGACTGCAACTGGGATCATGACGGGAGTATGATTATATCCCTAGACACGAGACATCGTGGTTGTCTTGCATACAGGTTATCATGATATTATAAGTGAAAGTTTTGTTCTTGTGCAGATTGAAGCTTAAATATATTGATCATGTCAATAATAAGTTCACAAAAGTCAATCACATTAAGGACTAGCACACGGAGTTTCACTTACATGCAGGTGTTTGGTTCTTTGTAGTATTGCATGTGATCCTTGGATCCATGATACCTTAGCTGTTGTCACAGGGCTAACACCTGGTCTACACAACCACAAACTAGATCACACCTGCTAGCCACACCATGTGGCAACAAAGTCTCCTCCTTTGTTTAACTCTCATTACCTCTTGTATATTGTGCGTGTTTCGGGGGATAAGTAAAACAAATAAGGGATTCAAAATTTCCAGGAAAGCCCAACCTTTTTATTAATACTCAATAACAAAAAAGGAACCTTGCACTTGGGTAAATCCTCTACTCAGTCTATAATCCCTCAAGATTTATAGACACAATAACAATTGGTTATACATCTCGGCAGTTGAGCAGTTGTTAGTCATGGGACACTTGCCTCAGTCACAACCTGGTTGTAGTTGCAAGTGATGCTGTTTCCCTAGTTAAGGAATTGCTCCCGGGCACTTTCTTGGAATTGTTGCTGGCAACTCCTCGTATTACTTCAGGTTACCTCTGTGAACTATTTCGGTTGACTGCAAAGGTCTCACAGCGTCTTCACCATATGTGCATTTTGGACTCATGCCTGAATTGACCAAAATGAACTATCTTCTGCCGTGCTCACCCAAAGCCGAATTCAAGATAATTGTATCCCCGGTTGCTTTGAGTTTGCCACCAGACTGGATCCCTATGTGACCGACACGGCCCTAGGCTTGGGCATGTGTGCCATACCTCCTGATCTCGGAGTAGTAGTTGTCCTGTGTACTGGTGTCATGATTCAACAAGTTAGTATACATTTTCAGTTCTAGCCAAGGATGGATGGATGCATGCATGTGATGATCTTGGTAAATTGTGCATGGATCCATGCAAGTCGTCCACATGCGTTCTGTCATAATAAGTATGGGATTATCTTAAGTCCTTGGGAATCATTCGCTAAATCTGAATGAAAACTGGAAGAGTTTCAATTTCGTTTGTCTATCCTATATCATGTCGGATAAGTAAACATGTAGCTAAGTTGGAAGGATTTGACTGTACATCCATACCATATTAAATAGGTCGGGACATTGTATAACAGAGGGATTGAATTGTGAGTTGGAAAGATGTCACTTTCAAGCCATTTAGTAATGGCATGATATGCTGCTATATGTGACTCTTAGTTGTAGCTGAGGAATGAGATTCTTGAGGAGAAATTAGAGTAGTTCCATAGGAGATTTGTGGCATTCCTACAAAGCTTATTAACTGGATACATGTGAACCTAATTAGGTGCGGTTATAAGCAGGAATATGGATTAAACCATAGAATGAGATGCCAAATACTTGCGAGTTTCTTGTGGGCCTGATAGTATAACACTATAACTACAAAGATGTCACTTTCTAGCCATTTAGTAATAGCATGATATGTTGCTATATGTGACTCTCAGTTGTAGCTGAGGAATGAGATTCTTGAGGAGAAATTAGAGTAGTTCCATTGGAGATTTGTGCCGTCCCTACAAAGCTTAATAACTGGATACATGTGAACCTAATTAGGTGCGGTTATAAGCAGGAATATGGATTAAATCATAGAAGGAGATGCCAAATACTAACAGTTTGTTGTGGGCCTGATACTATAACATTAAACCTACAGAAGGTCATGCAACGAGTGCTTATATGGCAGTGGTGGAAATCACTATAAATAAGCACCACATGGGGCATGTAGGGAGCTAGCACTGCCCCTAAGCTGCCATTCTTGTACTCAGTCTTGTCTCTTTTCTGTCCTTTCTTAATTAGGTTAGCCAAATTATTTTGTACTTTCCTCTAAGTCTTTTTTTCAAGGGATTACAGCTGAAGTTTGGTGGGGCTTGAAGAAGGTGGTTTACTTCAAGCTTCCTCTGGGTGGATAGATTAGCGGCTGGATATTGTTGTAGTTTGTGCCAAACCATGATTGTTACTAGGAGGCTTTGATGTTTTCGTGTGATTCATTTAGATGAGAATCAATGCTAATGTTTAAAGATTCAATATTACCTTCTTTTATATGAGAATCAACCTAAACCTTTAAAGATTCAATATTGCCTTATAAGGGGTTTGATATAAACTATGATGGGAAACATACTTGACATTGCATGCATGATAGTATTTAATATTTAGTAATTTCTTCTGTACGTAGCATGCTTTTATTTCATCTATGATGTTTTTGAATTGTTGTTTATATGGCTTACTATGGGATGGAATCATATTATCTTGAAGCCTTTATTTAGACAGTATAAACTTCATAGCTATTTGTCTTGTATAAACTTGACTACTATTGGTTCCTAAAGAATCTCTTAAATAGTTCCAAAAATATGATTTTTTGTTGTTGATAATTGCAAGTGCATGATATCATAACAAGTAATATAATGATAAGTGAGTATCATTTCTCAAGGGGTTGAATGCTGGACTAGTTACCAAAATTATTTTTATCCCAATTTCATCTAAATGACTGAAATGATAGAGGGAAAAAAGACTAAAAATTAGACTATGAATTCTAAAATAATCGATGCAAAGAATAATAAGAAGCTACTAGCGTATTATTGAGTTCACCTAAGTATTCCTATATAACATCTTGAATTACTCATGCTCAAAATTCTTTAATTATGACAATTCCACTAATTAATGTTGTCTCTCGGGTTACATTAAAACTTTAATTACTAATTTATTCACTATATTTGTATGTAAATAAACTAAATAATCAATTATTTGAATTAATTTGTCTCATTTAAAATTGAATGAGTCCAAGTAGTATATTCCTATCTACAATGAAATCTATGCTATTTCTCTCAAGATCAAGAAAATATATGAGTTTCCTCTCGGCCCTAACATACATCATCAATTCATTAAAATGATGATCAATCATTTAAAAGTATTGGGCAAAAAGATAAGTAATCATAATATGAAAAAATTATTACATGAAGTAAATTCAAAGAAACATAGTTCTACTTTGGCTACATAAAAAAACCCTAGCAAGAAAATTTAGTTCATGATAGAATGAATTACTAACTTCAAAATCCTTGAGTTCATGTTCTAGAAAAAGTTAAAGAAGATGCGAAGAAGAAAGAGGAACGTCTGCCCCTGAAAATTCTGATGTTCTTCATTGGCTGAACCTCCTCTTCTTTGGAAATTCTGTTATTGCTCCTTGAAATGGTAGATTCCTGCTGCTTCTTTCTGCCTCTATTTCTCCCCTCTTTAAAGAGTTTTCCCCTCATCTAATCAGCTGCCAAGTGTCAAAATTTGAGAAGAAGAATGTTCTCGTCTAACCACCGGGTCCTGCAAATTGTTAAATGCTTAAATTCTGCTGTGGGCTTCTCTCAATTCAGCCATTTTTTTGTTACCTTCAGTTTTTTTTTGGTGGATTTCCTCATCACACCAGAATTTTCAGCTCCCATGACCATTCGACCCCTCTTTTGTTAACACATAATTCCCTAGCAAGATAAAATATAAAACTTAATCAATATTTATTTAAAATCAAGGATTTTGGCATAAACTAAGCTTGGAATAATATATCAAATTTAATCCCTACAAATATTCCCAAACTTAAATTTTGCTTGTCCCTAGCAAGATGATAGACATGAGGTTTAAAACTATGAAGAAATGACATGGCTATTTAGGATGGATGTCGCCAGATTTCTTTTAGAGATCACATAAAATATATAGCTTAAAAGAAAAATTCCGTTATTGTAATATACAATTTTAACTTTAGAGGTTGCCTTATATCACTTTATAGATTCTTTCAGTATGTGTGTGAATAGCCATTCACAACTTTGAAGGTTGAAACTCGGATTAATTTATGCAATCTAAGAACATGACATTTTGATGTGAACTCCATAGGCTTGTTTTTCATATCAATTCTTCACTAGTGTAGACAAATGCAATATCAAGTATCATAAGGTATTTTTAAGCTAGTAATGTTCAGCTTGGGGAATTGGTTAACTAAATGAGGATAGAAATCACAAAAGTGAGAGAACTTTTTAGATTCAGATGATTTAATGCATAAAGTTCTTAATGTCAAGAAAGAACATTTTCCTGTCATCCTAAGGTGAAGTTAAGCACCTTCCTGGCATACCCTGATCTCCTGGATCAGATTTTTTTTTTTTTAAATCACAACACGGGAGCAATTTTGTACAAAAGAAGAAGAATACAAAATCCACAATTCATACATCCTTGTTTCAACACTTCTTAAACTTCAATGATCTTCTAAGAATTCTTAAAATCATGATAAATTAATAATTCTCTTGAACAGTAAGATAAGTGTTTTAGGCTAAAAACAATGGGTAAGATGATGTGATTTAACCAAAAGAAAAAGGCTAGTGCATACATATTTATAATTAGCTCAAAGAGGTAAACTAATGTTTTTTTTTTCTTTGTACAAGGTAGGATAGAAAGGCCCTACAATTCCAAAGATTGTCTAAATCATTTCCCTAACGTTGCATTTTCTAGGATTTCTCCTCGAGAGATAATTAAGAAAGTTCTAGTGTTAATATTTTGCAAATGAATAGATCACATAAATATTCTCTAAGTAATCAACATGACAAGTTACTCATGACTTTTTGCTCCAAGTGTTGGAAAGAAATATCATATGATCAGTTTGGCAATCACAAGAGTCAAATCAAGACAAAGACAATATTCCTTATGTTCTAGAGAGCTGTATTCAATTTCAACCATAATCTCATCATTAATATTTGGCAATCCAACAAAGTTTCCATGCACAAATCTCTCTCTCTCTCTCTCTCTCTTAATAATAATAATAATAATGATAATAATAATAATAATAATAATAATAATAATAATTATTATATTTTATTTCCAATACCCCCAAACTTAAATGCAACATTGTCCTCAATGTGTAAATAAATGAAAGATAAAGGTCAAGAGGACTCCCTAGATGTGCATGTGTAAATGGATGAGGTAATCTGTATCTTGTCATAATTGACTATAGATCTTGGGAAAACACATAAAGAATTGTTAGTACGACTTAAAACTAAAAACTGCAAAAAATCAAATAAACTCAAAGAAATAGGGTTGCCTCCATGTTTGTAGTCTATATCTAGACTTTAAATTAAGTTTGCGGTCTTTGAATTGCATGGACTCCTCCTGCCGGTCAAGGGTACCATTTATGTAATACTTGAGTGGTTGTCCATTAACTTTGAAGCTTTCTTTATCACATTCTGAATTTGCACTGCACCATAGCAGTAGGCGTGTACCTCCTCAAAATGACCCAACTATCTTGACCTCAACTTTCCTGGAAATAGTTTAAGTCTCGAACTATAGAGAGGGACATGATCTCTTGGCTTGAATTCCCAGTAAAGGATGTTTTTATTATGTCATTTCTTTGTTCTTTTCTTGTAAATCAGTGCATTCTCATAGGTTTGACTTCTCAATTCAGCCAATTCATTTAGTTAGAGCAATTTCTTTCATCCCGAGGCATCTTTGTCAAAATTCAGCAACTTCATTGCTCAATAAGCCTTGTGTTCCAACTCCACTGGTAAATGACATGCTTTTCCCAACACAAGCCTGTATGGGGACATGCCAATAGGGGTTTTGAATGCAGTGTGATATGCCTAGAGTGCACCATCAAGTTTTGAGGACCAATCCTTCATAGAATTTCTAACCGTTTTCTCTAAGATCCGCATTGATTATTGGTTAGAGATCTCAATTTGACTGCTTGTCTGAGGATCATATGATGTAGCAATATGATGCAAGACTACATATTTCTCCAAGAGGTAAGCAAATTGATGATTAAGAAAAGTGCATATCTCCATCACTTATAACTGCCTGCGGTGTACCAAACCTCATAAGGATGTGCTTCTTAACAAATTTTACCACTATTTTGGCATCATTGGCGTGCAAAGCCATGACTTCCATTTTGAAACATAGTCTGTGGACATGAGGATCTATTGGTTTCCATAGGATGATGGGAATGGTGCCATAAAATCAATGCCCCAAACATTGAATAATTCCACCTCCAAGATGGATTGAGTGGCAATTCATTTCTTTGAGAAATATTACTGCTTAGTTGACATCGATCACATGCTGAAACAAAGGCATATGCATCTTTGAGTAAGGTTAATCAATAAAAAACCTGATTGCAGAACCTTTTCTGTAGTCTTTGTAGTGGCGAAGTGACCATCATGACCAGATGAATGATAGTGCCAAAAAATATCCTCCATCTCTTTTTTTGGTACACATCTTCTAATTATTTGATCTGCACACCACTTGTACATGAATGGTTCTTCCCAAAAATAGTGCTTCGCATTGGACAGAAACTGCTTCTTTTGCTATGGAGAAAAATCATGATGAATGATCTTACTTGCTAAATAATTCACAATGTCAGCATACCATGGTTCTTTGTTGGAAGAGTGTAAAGAACAGTTCATCGGGGAATGATTCAATTATGGGCTCCATCTCGGTTGACACTTGTTCTCAAGCTTGGCAAGGTGGTTGGCCACAACATTTTCAGTGCCCCTTTTGTCTCAAATCTCTAAATCAAATTCTTGTAGAAGAAGAATCCATTGGATAAGTCTTGGTTTTTCATCTTTCTTCTCGGGTAGATACCTCAATGCCGAATGATCCTTGCACACAATCACTTTTGCTCTAATCAGAGATTAGAACAAAACTTGTCAAATGCTAACACAGCTGCTTAAACATCTTTTTTTGTCGTGGCATAGTTTAGTTGAGCATCATTCAGAGTTCGACTTGCAGAGTGTATCACTCATAGCCTCTTGTCTCTCTGCTGTTCCAGAATGGCTCCCACAGCAAAATCACTAGCATTGGACATTAATTAAGAAAGAAGGGTCTAGTCCGTGCCCCAATGATAGGGGCTGAGACAAGTTTTTTTCTTTAAGGTGTTGAAGGCTTTCAGATATTCACTATTAAAATCAAACTCCTAATTCCCTTTACTGATTGTGGTGGAAGCATCATTTCAATGACTTCAACTTTGGCTTTGTCCACTTTAATTCTTCTTGCTGAAATTCTATGTCCCAGCAAGGTCCCTTCTTGTACCATTAAATGACATTTCTCCTAGTCCAGGACTAGATTCACCTCATGCCTTCTTAGCTCCTTATCCAAAAACAAAGTAATCATCCATAAATATCTCCAAAAGTGTCCGAAAATATTGTCTTCATACACCTTTGGAACGTGGCCGGTGCATTGCATAATCCAAAGGGCACTTGGAAAAAGGAAAAAGTACTGTAGGGGCGTTTGGATGTGGTTTTCTCTTGATCTTCCGAAACTATGGCAATTTGATTGTAACCTGAATAGCCGTCCATAAAGTAATAATGATGATGTCCGGCTAACATCTCACCATTTGATCGATGAAAGGTAGAGGGAAGGGGCCCTTGTGTGTCGCTTTGTTAACTTTTGGTAATAATGCATACTCCATCTCGTCATTGTTCTTGTAGGAATGAGCTTGTTATTATCATTAGTGATTACGGTCATGCCTCCTTTCTTTGGGACCACTTGCACTAGGCTCGCCCATATACTATTCGTGACGAGATAGATGATTTCAACATCTAACAGTTTTAGAACTTCTCCTTTTTCCACTTCCTTCATGTTCGGATTTAACCTCTTTGGTGTTCAATGGATGGTTTGTATGCTTCTTCCATCAATATCTTGTGTGTGTAAATGGATGGATTGATTTCCTTGATGTTGGCTGTGGTCCACTCGGAAACACTCTAGTGCTCACTTAGCACATGAACAAGCTTTTCTTCTTCAACTGCGTTTAAATGATTAGAAATAATGACCTGAAAAGAAGAACTCACCCAAGTAGGCATACTGAAGGTGAGGTGGTAGTGGTTTCAAATAGTGTTTCACTGTTGATGATGGCATAATTAGGCTATTGCTTTTATGGACCTCCTTAAATAGTTGGTTATGTGGCCATGGAGGTGATGCATCAAGAAACCCAATCACTTCTTCCTTCTCCTTTTCTTCTTCATAATCAATTTCCGGCTCCTTGGAGTGATGGACAAGCTTCCAGGGGGTCATTTGGGTGATCCGTCATCAAAGTTTTGGCCATAGCATGATCCATCATTTCTATGTAGAAGCTTGAATCGTTTGAGGTGGATGGGTACTTTATTGCTTCAAAGACGTTGAATGAAAATGTTTCGTCAGGAACTCTTAAAGTTAGTACATCATTTTGAACGTCAATGAGTGTTCCCCCTTGGCTACGAATGGAGGCCAAGAATGAGATGCATGTTCCTATCCTCTTCCGTGTCAAGAACCACAAAATTAGCCAGAAAGATGAACTTGTCAGCCTTGACCAAAACATCTTCAATGATACCTTGAGGATGTTTGATTGATTGATCCACCAATTGTAGGGAGATGGTTGTTGGCCTGGCTTCTTCTGTGCCCAATTTCCTAAAAGTAGACAAAGACATCCAAGTGACCTAGTCCTAAGTCACATAAAGTATTTGAAAAAAAACATTGAATGACCAATCATGCAAGGTGTAAAGAAACTCCTTGGATCCTCTAACTTAGGAGGTAATTTATTTTCCAGTTGCACCACACTCCTTGGTTAACATCACTGTCTCATAATTCACTATTTTCCTTTTGTTTGACAAGATTTCTTTCATGACTTTCACATATCTATGCATTTGTTCAAAAGTATCTGCAAAAGGAATGATAATGTGCAATTTTTTAAACATATCAAGAAATTTTGAAATTGCTTACCTAGCTTGTGCTTTCAGAGATCGGAAGAAAATGGAATTGGTGGTGTATGTCTCTACTATTGGGCTTCTCTTTCTTGCTCCGTGGCTGAGATTTTTATTCACATCCTTCATTTACAATCTCCTTCGTAAGATTCAAATCAGTTGTAAGATGAGGTTTTGGTGTTGTGAAATTAGGTGCCTCTAGCTCTCTACCACTCCTCAAAGTAATCACCTTCACATGTTCCTTAGGGTTGGTTTTAGAATTGCTTGGAAAAGAACCTTGGGATCAGTTTCAAAGCATATTAAAAATATGTCCTACTTAGTTCTAAATTTCGGATTGCTACCCCTTGGTTTTGCAAATATTTCTGGGACTCCTCCATGAGGCTTTTCGTCTTGTTCGTAAAAGAATGTATGAATGTAGCCAATTGTGCCATAAGTTCCTCCAAGTTCTTCTTCTCTTGTGGTGGAGGTGCTTGTGGTGGCTTGTTTGTTGTTCCATTGGAAATTCAGATGATTTTTCCATCTTGGATTGTATGAGTTGGTGTATGGATTGTTTTGTAGTCTTTGGAAATTTGATATATAATGGGTATTCTCTTTTACTGAGAAAGGGTTTCCCACTTGGCGATCCATAATTGCATGATTTTTGCCACACAATTCACAAATCACAAGAGGAGTGTGTGTGGCATTTACCTTCATGGTCTTCATTTGCTTTGAAAGGATCAAAACTTGGGCTTGAAAAGCTGTGATTGTGTCAAGCTCATGCACTTCCATTAGTGCCTTTCCTTGATGCCTCTCTAAAGGCCATTGATAATTATTGGAAGACATTTATTATGAAAGCTCAAATGCCTCTTCATGGGTCTTGCTTATGAGTGCCCTTCTGGCCACCTCATCAACCATGTTCTTAGTGTTGTTGCAATGACAATCGTAGAAAATTTGCACTTGTAACGATTTTGGCATGCTGTGGTGTGGGACTCTCCTTAACAAATCTTTGTATTGTTCCCATGCTTTGTATGAAGGCTCCATTTCCAATTGATTGAAGGTGGTAATGTCACTCCTCATTATGGTTGTCTTTTAATGTGGAAGAAACTTGGCTAAAAATGTTTAAGCCAAATCCTCCCAAATAATGATGGAATCAGGTGGCAGTGAGGTCAATCATCCTTTTTCTTTGTCGTGAAGTGAAAATGGGAAGAGTCTCAATCTTATGGCATCATTCGAAACTTCCATTATGCTTGGAAGTGTCACATATTTCTAAGAAGTTAGAAATATAAGCATTCGGATCATCATTTGGAAACCAACTAAACTGGACTGCAGTTTGGATCATTTGAATGATGGCTGGCTTGATTTCAATGTTGTTGGCTTGTATGGCTGGCCTCTTAATGCTTAAAGTGGTACTGCAAACACTTGGGACGGCTTAGTCTTGGAGTGCTTTTGGATTTCCTACTTCTTGAATTTGATCAGTCATAGGTGCCCGGCCCTAATGCATTGGTGGTATGTTCTCTCAATCTTGGGATCTAGAGGTAGTAGTTCCATACTTTTTGATCAATGTATGAAACTTCAGACCCCCCCCCCCCCCCAAATAAATTCTTGAAAACTGGAAATTCTGGAAATTTTAGAAGGTCGGTGGCCCTGGAAGATGCTTGAAAACTTGCTGGCTGGAAATTCTGCTGGGGGGGGGGTGAGAATTTTAATTACTAATCTATTCACTATTTCTGTACGTGGATAAACTAAATAATCAAGTATTAGAATCAATATATCTCATTCAAAATTGCATGAATCCATGTCTTTATTTACAATGAAATACATATTAATTCTCTCAAGATAAAGAAAATGCATGAATCTTCTTTTGGTATCAACATACATTATCAATTCATTTAAATGTTGATCAATCATTCAAAAGTATTACGCAAAAAGAGAAGTAATCATAATATGAAGAAATTATTGCATGAAGTAAATTCAAGGAAACATAGTCCTACTTTGGCTGCATCAAAAACCTCTAGCAAGAAAATTCAGTTAATGATAGAGTGAACAACTAACATGAAAATCCTTGAGTTCATGTTCTAGAAAAAAATTAAAGAAGATAAGGAGAAGAAAGGAAGAATATCTGCCCCTGAAAATTCTGCTGATCTTCACTGGCCGAACTTCCTTTCTTTGGAAATTCTGTTATTGCTCCTAAATGGTTGATTCCTGCTGCCTCTTTCTGCCTCTATTTCTTATTTAAAAAGAGTTTTCCCTTATCTAACCAGCTGCCAAGTGTCAAAATATGAGAAGAAGAATATTCTTGTCTAACCACTGGGTCCCACAAGTTGTTAAATGCTGAAATTATGCTGTGGGTTTCTCTCAACTTAGGTGCTTTCATACCTTCATTTTCATTTTTTGGGGTGGATTTCCTCAGCCCAACAGAAATTTCAGCATCCCTCTTTTGTTAATAGTTTATTTCCTAGCAAGATAAAATTTAAATAGTTAACCAATATTTATTTAAAATTAAGGATTTTAGGCTAAACTAATCTTGGAATAATATGTCAAATTTAATCCCAACAGTTGCTAAACAGAATAACAAAATTCTGTACGTTGAGCACATTGCATGGAAAAAAAATTCCCCAGTTCAATGTCCCTCCGAGCTTTACCTTGGAGAAATGGTGCCTGAACAGTTAATGATCATAAGTGCCTTTGGTTAAGACTAAGCGACAATGCATTGATGGGAAAGTTAGTTTTGATGTAACCTGTTTATTGTGTAGAGATGATCATGTGGTAAAAGATGTCAAAGACTTTGGCATATTTGATAAAGTAAACATACATGGAAAGGGAGAAGAAGGCAGCATTATAAATCATAACAATAGTGCTCCATCTGCGCCAGTGTGGAGCAATTCCAAGTGTTTGCTAAATAGTGACACAAAGCAATCCCAATCTGGATTACATTCTGAGGAATCTACTTGTACTTCTTCTGGGTGGCTTTCTTGCTTCAGGATGATTACTGCAATGGCCCCATGTGCCCATGTTGGCATTTGTTCTTACTCAATGCTTGAAGGTCTTGCTTCCTGTTTTTTGTCTGGGTCCATGGAAGATCACATACTGCTGTCACTTACTCTTATGATAGAAGGTAAAGCAACAAGCCGTGCTGGAAAAAATTTCCTTAGCATAGTTGGTATACCTTCATATGATGATGTATATATCCCTGGTTGCTTGAGGCACCCAAACTTAGCTCCTATCCTGGGGATGCTAAAGGCACCTGGATATACCTGTCTAATTTATCCCAAAACTCCTTTTACCTTGGAAAGTATTCTTCATTATAGTCCTGAAGCATTGAAATCTGAGTGGCACATAAGGTTTTTAATCTACCAGCTTCTCTCAGCCCTTGCTTATCTCCATGGCATTGGGGTTGCCCATAGCAATATTTGCCCTGGCAATGTATTGTTGACTGATTCTGGCTGGGCTTGGTTGAGCATTTGGGGTAACTCTCAATCTAATTGTGAATTAGGGCCAAAAACTAAGGATACCATGGTTTCTTCCCTGGTAGGGACAAGTCATTGTGATGAAGGTTGTCTTTCTCAGAATCTCTATGCTGATTTACTGCTTTCCCTTCCAGTAGATTGGCATACAGACTTCTATAAGTGGTGGAGGGGGGAGTTGAGTAATTTTGATTACCTACTCATCTTAAACAGACTGGCTGGAAGAAGATGGGGTGATCACACATTTCACACAGTGATGCCTTGGGTAATAGATTTCAGTGTGAAACCTGCTGAGAATTCCGATATAGGATGGAGGGATTTGAGCAAGAGTAAGTGGCGTCTGGCAAAAGGTGATGAACAGTTGGATTTTACTTATGAGACATCTGAAGTTCCACATCATGTCTCTGATGAGTGCCTTTCTGAGCTGGCTGTCTGCAGCTACAAAGCAAGGAGGCTGCCTTTGAGTGTTCTGTGTATGGCTGTACGTTCAGTCTATGAACCCAACGAGTATCCGTCTACTATGCAAAGACTTTACCAGTGGACCCCTGACGAATGCATTCCAGAGTTCTATTGTGATCCTCAAATCTTTTACTCTCTTCACTCAGGTATGAGTGATTTGGCGGTGCCTTCATGGGCTGGCAGTCCAGAGGAGTTCATAAAACTTCATCGGTCTGCACTAGAGAGCCAGCATGTTTCACGTGAAATTCATCATTGGATTGATATTACCTTTGGGTTCAAAATGTCAGGGCGTGCAGCTTTAGATGCAAAGAATGTCATGCTGCCCTCATCAGAGCTCACATTACCAAGGTCTATGGGACGCCGTCAGCTCTTCACTCGACCACACCCTATTCGTGGAGGCATTATAGAAAAGGCATGTCATCCTACTGTCAATAGAACAGCTATTTCTGAGCTTCATATGGACAAAGTTGATGATGATAAGACTCTACTCCCCGGAATAGATTATTTATATAAGTTAGAAGAAGCAGCTTCATTTTGTGAACATGCTCGGCATTTGAGTCCTTTATATTGCTGCAACCTAGATAATATTGTCAACGGCTCACCTCCTGAAGAAGAGCCACCAAGGGAGAGCTACAATTATAATCTATTTATAGAACCTAATGGATGCAGCAATGGCGTGTCTTACAATATTGATTGCAATGCCCTTCTTGAATACCTTGGTATGGATGACAGTTCTGAAGGATATCAACAGGTTTTTGTTTGGGGGAACAGATCGTCTTCTTCAAAGAAACGTTCGGAAGGTGCTGCAAAGGACATATTTGCTCTTGGTTGCATTATTGCAGAGCTCTACTTGAGAAGGCCACTTTTTGATTCGATTTCACTGCCCATTTACCTTATCGATGGTACTTTGCCAGTATTGGTAAAAGAACTTCCTCCTCAAGTACAATTTATTGTAGAAGCATGTGTTCAGAAGGACAGTACCAGGTATAAGTTTCTATGTATTCAGACGTGCATTGCCATTTAGAGCTTCCCTTTCACACTAGTGAGTTTCAGGAATTCATATCATTATATATGGGTTGAAAGAAATCATGAATTGATTTTTTCTGCTTTGGATTTTTTAGGAGGCCTTCTGCCAAGAGTCTTTTGGAGTCTCCGTATTTTCCACCAACTGTCAAGTCATCCTACTTATTTCTTGCTCCACTTCTTCTTTTAGCAAAGGATGAATCTCGTCTATTTTATGCTGCAAATTTTACGAAAAAAGGGGCATTGAGAGCAATGGGAACATTTGCAGCTGAAATGTGCGCTACTTATTGCTTACCGCTTCTGCTGAATCCTTTATCAGATGCTGCTGCTGAGTGCGCTTATATATTATTGAAGGAGTTTTTGAAGTGTCTAAAGCCAAAAGCAGCCAAGACATTGGTTTTGAATGTGATTCAGAAGATTTTACAGGCTAGTTGTACTTTGTTCTTGAACAATTTACTTATGTACTGGATTCTCGGTTGCATCTTATGGAGTATATTAATTTCAGGCAACAGGTGGTTCACATTTGAAAGTGTCCCTTCTGCAAGAGTCTTTTGTGCGTGAGGTGTGGAATTATGTTGGAAAACATGCATACTTGGAGAGGATACATCCATGTGTTATATCAAACCTGTCCATCTCTCCTCATAAGAGTTCAGCTGCTGCTGCATCAGTGCTGTTGATTGGCTCTAGTGAAGAGCTTGGCGTACCTGTCACTGTTCATCAGGTTCAATTACATCATGTAATTTTGTGGATGGAATTTAGTCTATACTTCACAGTAACTGTTTTGTGTTGTTTCAGACAATCTTGCCCCTCATTTATTGTTTTGGGAAGGGACTCTGTAATGATGGAATTGATGTGCTGGTTAGAATCGGTATTCTCAGTTCATTGTCTGTTAAGGAAGTATAATCTCCTTTATACCTCTGCTTTCATTCTCTGACCTTGAGTTTCTCTTTGCTGTTTAGGTGGTGTTCTGGGTGAGAATTTTGTGGTCAGACTGATTTTACCATTGCTGAAAAATGTTGTTCAGTCCTGTATTGATGCATCTTGTATGAATAAGCCTGAGCCAATTCAGAGTTGGAATTCTTTAGCTCTAGTTGATTGTCTTACAACACTGCAAGGTTTAATTGCATACTTGTCTAAAGAGGTGGTTGTGAAAGAGCTAATTGAAGTACTTACTGAATCCTTTACCTGAAATTTATGTTATTCTTTTTGTTTTTTTCTCTTTCTGTCTGGAGAAGTGGGAGGTGGTTTAATTTGAAAGTTGATCTGTTTCCGACCATGCAGGATCTAACTTGCCTGTTGGTTGCTGTTCTTTTGCAGAAGAATTTGGAACTTCAAGTGCTTCAGGTGCTTTAAATATATACTTGGGTTCTTACTGCATCTTTGATGGCAAATATAATATTTTTTGTAGCTGTTTATAAATGAGTTACAAGATAAGTTGCTAGCATTTTCAGGAAGAATATGTTTCCATATTAAAAGGGAGAATCTTGGATTTTCATGAAACTAATTTAACAGTAAAATATTCTGGAGGAAGTCATGTTTCCCTAGGAGGTGTTGAGAATTATGTAGTTTTTTCTTTCCATCCAGAGCTGAAGCTTTTCTGAATACGTCTACTGCTCTGCCAAATTTCTACGGGTAGACTCAGTAAGTTACCCGGTGTGAAACCTTCTAAGGAAAATAGTCTAAGCCATAAATTCCGTCTGATAGAATCTAAGCCTTGGCCTGATTATGTTGCTCATTTGAAGAAAGGGCCATCCTATTTGCTGGGTAATAGGGACCTAGGCCAGAGGATTAAAATATTTTGTTCTTTCTCCAGAGACTTTATAATCTTCCTTTCTTTAAAATACTTTTATGGATTTTTTTAAATATTTAGGTCTTACCTTTTATTTGGGGAAGTTTTAGGATATCTTTTGTATTTTAGGAGATAATGTTTTGTAATCTCTATTGGTTTGCTTCCTTGTTAGATTAGGAGGTGAGTGCTATATTGGCATAGCGGCATACTTGTGTTCCTTTGTTAATCAACTATGGATGAATTGAAAGCTACTGAGATTATTGATATCCTTCTTCCCTCCAGTCTGGTCTCCCCCACCCTTAAATTCTTCCTCTTTCTCCCTGATCTTTGGATCTCTCCCTGTGATTTTCTTTCTCTTCTTTTTATCCCCTTTCCTTGCTTCCATCCTGCTTCAGTATCTAGTTTACGAATCCTTCAGCTAGAATAAGAAGATTAGAAAGCGTGAAGTTAATGGAATATTATGTTTGGTTGTTATTTTTGAACATATCCTAGGGACCTATTTTGGTTAAGGGTGTCGGAGTTTTAGTTTGATTATGTTTAGAATAAGATCCCTAGTAAGTTTTGACATTGTCTTGGAAATTTTCATGCATTTGGAATCTTGGTCCTCATTACTTTGCTATGTCCTTTCCTCTGCTGTTGCGGATGCTATCTCCACGTAATTTACGTTTATGAGATCCACAGTCTCCTTAACATTTTCTTAGACACCATACGACCTTCCAACCACTAGTCTTCAGCATAGCCCCAATTCTCCAAACTCTAAACTGTTTTAGGATCAGCTACAAACGACTCTTCTAGTTTGACACTTTGGCAATTTAAGCATGGAAACTATAATCTTTAAAGCTCTAGATTGAGGGCCCATATCTGGTGCATGGTATGCTGGGGAACCTAATAAGTATGCTGAGAGCTTGAAACAGGCAGCTTGCAAATATGCCTCCACTGATAACCTTGGGGTTCCACAAGATCTTTCATGGGATTTACTCTCTCCTGGAGCCATTTACTTCCTATAGAAACTGTCCACTGTGATCTGAACTGTTTTCCATTCTTTCTGACCCCTTATCTTCATGTTACAATGAATATTGGCAGTATCAAGCCTCCCGGACTTCCTTAGGTTCTTTGCCAGTAGCTGCAGCATGCCCATTCTTGTCAAAAGGACAACAAGAAAATATACTATTTGTATTTTATCAATGATCACCCTGACTGCAGCTTAATCAGTGAGCCAGATTAAATCTGTAAGCTGTTAGCAAGGAAATAGAGGTGTGTTTTCTTTAAGCTGTTAGTATGGATTAAAAATTTGTCGGGTATTTTAATTACTAGCCTATATGTATTGGTATTGGGAGGTCCCAATACCAATGTTTCCCCCTAAAGGAAATTATCACAATATATCTTCGTATTGGTAACATATTAGGATATATTTGCCCATATGGTCGATATCTATCAGCATTTTTCGATTTGCTTTGTTTCTTAGATGCCTAAGTCCACATGTAATTAAACCCAAATTTTTAAAAATTCTAATTTCACATGTTATATATAGATATAAAATATGCATAGAAATTTTTAGGGTATTTTTTCAATATCTTAAGAAGATATCAAGCTCGAATTTGTTGAAATTGACTGAAACTCTTTCATTATGTAATCATATAATAAAAGATGGTCAAATATTAGTGTATTATTTAATTTTGATGTTGTCAAAAGGAAAAAAATTTTGCGTGGTATCTTATCCATTGGACATTTCCTTGGCTTATCCTGTATTTTATAGTATTGTAAATTTGTTTAGTGAGAAGGCTACCTTATATAGAGGATGATATAGCGCTGGCTGTGGTGTCTTTGTTGGACGGGCTTGCTTTTAAGTGATAGAAGCATTGATGCAAATATCATCCAATAAGTATTGGTATCGGGCGCTTTGATACCAATATTTTTAAATACCGCAATAATATCATAATATATTTCTATATCTGCGATATATTACGGCATATTGAGATATGTATGTCGATATTCAAAATATTAGCCGATACAGTTTTGTAAGTTACGATTTTCAAAAAAAAAATTTCTTTTCTATATCCAATACCGATGCTGATATTTTTATCCATGGATAGAAGTTTCTAATCTTCCCATTTTACCTGTAAAACTGCATTCACATCTTCTTCCAAAGGGCAAGACTTTATTCCGCTCTAAGTAATCTCCAAATCCCTCATCTAACTAGGATAGTGTAAATCACTATTGCAAAGTGTAATCCCTACTCCTTCCTGTCGGAAGCTTGTTTTCCTTATATGGTGCTTCCTTGAAATGAGATATAGGCTTTCCATGCTCTAAGAGTATGCCTAAAGACTTTGGTGCAGAGTATCTTGTAATATTGTCCCTATCACCTTTCTTAGGATCTTTTCTCCCTCTGTAGCGGTAATCTGGCTTGATTAAGCCTTCTACTGCTGAATAATTTCCTCCATTTTGATGAATTTTTGCAATCTTAACCAATCAAATAGAAAAATTCCTGAGGTGGTGAAAGGAAATTCAAGAACACCTTGTAATAGCAACTCTTTCTGCTTCTGTATATCCTATCTGGGATGAAGAATCTTTGGATTATTTCTGAACCAACTCTGGACCATTCTAGCAACTGATTCAGAGCATTCAAGTACTGGTGCAATGAAAATTCAATCCATCCCGAACTCTGACTAGGTTTATACATTGCTGGTAAACTGTTTTTGTGATGACCCTGATCACATAAACCCAATCACCAAATTGTGATGCTGCATTTTTTTTTTCTAGTCCACAATAATATATAATTCACATGATTTAACAAATGATACTCTTTATTTCATAAAACTCATGACTAGCAACTCACAATATTCTATCATAGTCTTACCGATTAACGCCATCAACACTCGACTCAAAATAATCATAATGGTCTCTAGGTCTTTCCAGCCACCTAGTTCTGTCATCCTTCATATGATAACCTGTGCTACTTTGTAAGAATAAGATACAATAACAAATGAGCCAAATGCCGAGTAAGGAACCCCTTAATCTAGAAATACGATAAAATCGAGGTATGCAGCAATGATAGAGATCCAATTAATGAAATTCAGATAAAATCAACAATATAAAAATTGAAATATCGAGTTCTACGAACATATAGTTCCAAAAAGTCATATCAGTCTAGCCAAATTCAATGATCTTAGCAAGAATGTGGTGACTTAGACTCTTTGACCACCAATCAAATCGGACCGTTTGGCTCAATAAGCTCAACAAGGATGTGGTAACCCAGACCTGTCGACCTTGGCTGAACCGGACCATGCCATTTCAACAATCTCAATGGGAATGTAGGGACTTGAACCCGTCGATCCCTGACAGAAATTTAGTTGTCCATCTCAACAAGTTTAATAAGAAGAATTTCTAAACATCATATTTTCTTCCACGGTGAACCAATGGCTAATGATCCCAACGACTCACCATCACTTCTAAAGTATAGCTTGATCATCTTACCTCCATCCTAGATGATAGGATCATCTATAACCTTGATGACTCTCCACCACCTCTAAAGTGGTGCCTAACCACCTCACAACAACCACATTGGTAGGATTCTTTGTAGTCATGATGATTCTTCATCACTCCTAGAGTGATGCTTGATCGCCTCATAACTATCCCCGTTGGTAGGACACACCTTTGAATCTCTCTTATATCCATATCTCAACAATTCACATAGGTTCTACCGACAAAAATACAGCATAAATATACCATTGAGATTACTAGAATGGTTTTGGTATCAAATGATGAGGACTATACTAGAGTACCTCGATGCTAATATATCCAAATACTTTAGTTTTTTTGTATTTCTTTCTCTACCTTATATATGAATGTAAAATGGTATCGACATTGTAAGACTCGATCATGGAAACACTCGTAGTCCCATGTCATCCTTGTACATAGTCCGATACCTCACTCTACTAAGGGTAACGTCATCAAGAATCATGACAAGAGTATGACAAGAAACAAGACTTACCAACAATATATATCAATATGAGTCATAATAAAACAATCGAATAAGGTATAATAAGCAATCGATAAATCGAGGTACCAAATCCATTATCTCACAATTTCCATAAGGAGAGATTAAATTTATTCTCCAGTTAATTTATCCTAATTTATCCCATGACATCTAAACAATTATAATTTACTATATCTATTAATAAATAAAAAGCCTCATTCATCATGTTGAGATATCCAAAATATATTATTTAATATTGAATCACCTGAAATATATTCCTCGAGAATTATTTGTTTAGCCAGTAACCCAATAATCACCAGAATATTTCACTTCCACTAAGCAAACAATCTTTAGGAAGTTATTCCAATATTAGGTCGCCTGAAATATATCCTCAAAAATCATTTGTACAATCCATAGCCCAAAAATAATCACAAAAATATTTTTATTCGATCAAATAAATATTTATCCTACTCAATTAATACTTCAATTAATACTTAAGTACACCAAAATACCATTTTTTCCCTAGTCAGATGCCCACAGCAGCGCTACAGGTTGCGAAGGAGCTGCTCTCCCACAAAGCAAGTGCTCCTTCATGACTGAAGAACAACAGCCTGCGCCCCTGTTTTCTTGTGGAGTTTGCTGCGGTCCTTCTACCAAATTTTAGTTATTCTCTAACATTTGAAACATTTAACTTATACATTGTATATGATTCTTATAAAACTATTGGAACAAAAATTACTATATATTGATTGTATATGATTTTTATACTACTATTGGAACAACAATTTTGAATCAAACAGTGCATATCGATCTTTAGTTCCTCTGAGTTTCCTGAACCCATGTTTTTGCTCTATATTTGGATTTCTCTCAGATTCAGCCTCCTGAGAAGGATTTGATATAAAGGAATGATCGTTCAAGATATTGAAGAGGTACTGGATCATAGAATAATAAGAAGATTAAGTAATTATTTTTCGATTTATAGACAACTAGCTCAAGCCGCTGCTAACATGTTTGGAGCCTTTTAATTGGTTGAATTAAATGCTTGATTGTCCAATTTACATCAAATAACGGCACCTCTCCTATTCTTCGGCACCCATTTCTTAGTCGTGAAGGACCTGATTTTTAGCCATGATTTAGCCTACTTTGATCCAAATTGCAGCTCTTAAATTTACTCTTAAGGTGTAATCTTAGCTTAGGATTAACTTAATTGCTCAATTAAGTCCAAATTAAGTCCAAATTAGGCCTTGATTTGGAGGATTTGCACTCTAGGGTTTGTTCCTCTGCCAAAAATTCAATTTAACTTAATTAATCCTAATTAAGGGATAATTGAGCCTTAATATGAACTTATAATTGTTCCATAATTATACCCTATTGATAAATATTAAAAGCCTAAATTTTTTTGATCAATTGGTATTTTAATTTGACCCAATAATTTAGCCCTTTCTTAAATTCAAGATGCTATTTTAGAAAACTAAATTATTACCAAATAGTCATCAAAATAAATTAATATTTCTACTCAAAATATTTATTTCCTAAATGGGTCCCAAAACATCTTTAAGAGATACTACTTAGTCACCCAAATCTACATCTGGATTTATGTTTGTCATAATATATAATGTAATTTTCTTAAGAAAAATTTGGAATGTTACATTTTTAGTTTGATGTTTTTTCTCACTTGCTATGAAGTTTATATCTTTCTTTGATAAAGAGTTCTAACTTTCTCTGTTGCGCCAGACTTGTATGGTATAGTTGATATGCAACCACTTTGACTTTCCAAAAAAGTGATAATTTTGCCTCAAATTACTCCTTAATTTTCTACTATGCTCTTTCTTTGCATTTGAGGTGGCATCTGACTGCCTGTGAAGCCTTTGTTAATCAGGCTGCTGCTTCTACCCTGATTGCAATCTGTCAGCAGATCGGTGCAAATTTAACAGCTTTGCATGTCCTGCCTCAACTTAAAGAGCTGTTTGATGAGCTTGCCTTCTCTCAGGAATCAGCTAGGAGACCTGGTTCTATTGGCGGAAGCTTGAAGATTTCAAAGCTCAAAGCAGATGAGGAGGCTCAGATTGAAAGCCGTATGGGCCTTGTGTGGGTTTTGCGGCGCACCCTAATGGATCTCTGGCTGTTTAGATAACGCCACCATGAGCTTGTGTCCATCCTAATTTTTCTTGGATTTATGCAGGTTTCTTTTGTATCCCTCTTTTGCAGCACTTCTTGGTATAGAGAAACTGCGCCAGTGCTGTGCGACATGGTTACTTCTTGAGCAATATCTTCTGTGGCACCATAAATGGAAGGTTTGGTTGCTTTACCCTTTCAGATGTGATAGTGATGTTAAATTCCAGCCTTTTATGTTTACATTTCATGGATCTAAATTTGTCATGTTGTAGTGGGAATCCACAGGAGAATCATCCCGAAGCAGTCAGGAAAATATGAATGCCAGAAACCCTGTCCTCCACAAAAATGCAGCATCACAGTATAACCCCACTAAACTGTTGATGAATGGGGTTGGATGGTCAATACCACAATCACAAGGAAATAAAGCAGTTAAGGATTTGATGCTTTCTAAATGCTTTGCAGAAACTAATGAGAATCCTGCTGAAAGTCATGCATCAATATCAAACATTGGCAAGTGCGAGCCATGGTTTTGGTTCCCAAGTCCAGCTACTAACTGGGACGGGCCAGATTTTCTTGGTCGTGCTGGGGGTCAGAAAGATGATCATGCATGGAAGATCAGAGCATCTGTTATATACTCTGTCCGCGCTCATCATGGAGCATTACGATCTTTAGCTGTTGGAGAAGATGACTGTACAGTGTTTACTGCAGGGGTTGGTCCTGGATTTAAAGGAACAGTGCAGAAATGGGATTTGTCATCAGTTGACTGTGTTTCTGGATACTATGGTCATGAGGAGGTTTGCTTTCTCCTAATTTATTTGATGTTTGCAATGCCCTAGTTATAATCTGTCTCTATTTTTTGTTTCCATCTTCCTACTTTCATTATTTGTACCTGGGATCTCATTAGACTGGAGTTGGCCTAAAAGGAAATGGATAGGCGGGCATAGGTTAAACTTTGGCAAAAATGATGTGAATCCATTGTGGACTATGAACTTGTTCCACTTTTAATTGGATTGTTTAATTTCAGCATTAGATTGTTAAATTTGGTCCAGTCTGTTCTTTTTTAAAACAGGCAATCTTTGTTATGAATTAGAATTACTATTTTCAACAACTTAGTCTTTAGCATTTATTCTCTCTTTGCAAGTGACTGAATAGTCCATTAGTGAAAACCTGTGCACACATCTTGTTTATAATTACATTTCACAGGTCACACATTAAAACAGAGAAAAAATTATGTGTTCACAACAATTGTAGAGAGAGTTATGCCTTTAAGGTTGTTAGTGTGTTCCTCAGTCTTTAGAGGATTATTTTCTCTCATAAACCTGATTAAATAGTCTATTCATTATTGAATTTAAGCAAACAAAATCAAGGCCTGACCTAAGCACCTTTATCCCAAAAAAGCCTTGAGTCAGTCCATTAGTAATTGGACCCTTTTGGCAGATCTTAGCATCAGAATGATGGCGTGGTTTAGGTCTAATCTCGACAAACTTTTGTCTCAGCTTCATAGACATTGGAAACCCAATAATCTGTTAACAATCGTTGTTTTTGATTCAGCTGGATTTTTCTTCCTAGCTTTCAAATAAGATTAGTTGCTTCTGTCAGTAAGAGGAATCCTAATAGTCCATTGACTTTTGACATTGCCTGACAGAGTGACCTCGCTCTACTTGTGTTATTAGATCCTCTTTTTGAGAAATAGCTCCGAACAATTGTGGAACCTTCTTTGTTGGACGAGAGAGAGGGGGGCTGAATTAGGTGATGCTTAAAATTTACTCAACTAATAAAACATTTTGATCAAACAATAGCTAGTAATCTCATTGGCAAGCATATCTTTGACTTAATATCATAATGGGTGCCTTACTGGTGGTAGCTAGGCATTGAAACTATGGAAAACTATGGCTTAAGACTATGAAAATTTATTGTTGCTTAGGTTCCATACAATTTGTGTAATGCCAATAGTAAATTATTGAATTATAATGTCATTAGTATAATTTTAGGTTACTTCAAAAACAACTGTTTAATGAAAATTGAGGAAGAATTTGATTTAAGAATTCAGGGTCAGCGCATGAGGGATGCCTAACTCGCGCTCATGCGTGTTTGAGGTAGAAGCTGCATGCCTAATGTGCATCTATGTAACGCTCATGTTTGTTTCTGGCTAATTAAGTGAAGCCTAATATGCGCCTATGTAGCGCATACGCGCAACTTGGGTAGAATGTTGGCATCTGAGTGACGTCTAATGTGGCACTTGTGCACGGTTCAGGCAGTTTGGGGGATGTCTGGTGCATGCCTATTCAACTCTTGTGCATCGATTGATTATATTAGGCTACGCATGTATTGTTTGGCCATTTTGTGGGAGACGAGGTGAGGAAGAAGAAGAGAAGAGGAAAAAGAAGATGAGAGAGAAAGAGAAACAAGAGGATTTTGGAGTTTTATTTCATCAGATTTGCTAGATTATAAGGTTAATGTAAGTATTTCTAAACCCATTCTTTGGCTAGTTTTCGAAATCCTCTGATTTTGTTTACATTTTTTGTTTGATATACATGCATATTTCCTAAAGGAGAATGACTAATAATTAGGATTCACTAACAAAGCAAAATGGATAATCCATTCATGGGAGAAGCCTTTCCCGGATCAGTCACTAATCTATTTTTAACATGTAATTAGGGCGGATAATCATTCAAATAAAGAACATAAGCTCGTTGCTTTTTCTTTCCCTACAATTCAAGCCATAGCTTCCCAATTTTGAATATTTTTGCATGCACATGATTTTTGTCAAAGGTTTGAAATTTTGTTTGGTTTTATCAAAAGATTTAGAGGTTTCTTCTTTTCTTGCAAAATAAGTGAATATTTTAAGATAATATATTTATATATGGATTATTTAATATTTGTATACGGAATACGAATTTTGGCGTATAACATCGTATTTTGATATATAACATATTTGGACATTTGNAAATAAGTGAATATTTTAAGATAATATATTTATATATGGATTATTTAATATTTGTATACGGAATACGAATTTTGGCGTATAACATCGTATTTTGATATATAACATATTTGGACATTTGGCATGTTGGAATTTTGAGCACATTTTACTATTTTTTGTCCTTTCTATCCATTTTATATTAGACACATTTTGTTGGTATATATGTATTGATATTTGTTGAGCTTTAAGCTAATGATTTGTCTTGTTTTCTAACCCTTTTAGATTAGGGCCCTTGGCTTTACTTGTAAGGCTCAAATGGAGGAGTTGGAAGCCTTTTATTATTCCTTTTATTATCTGGATCTGTATTGGATTCATTTGAGGATTATGTTAGAATTTTATTAAATTGATTTTAGTTATAATTTGTATCGTTGAGAGATTTCCTTTATTAGCATGGATATTTGTACAAATTTTACATCATTATTGATGAATGCTTGGTAGATTTTTTTCTTACAATAGGTTTGGTATGAGCAAGTTGTTAAATTAATTTATTTGGGTGCCAGATTTGGTTGGTCGGTTGGGCCTATGTCCACTGTCAAGTATCTTGGCTATTATATTATTTTGGTCTTTGGGTTCGTTATGTCTAATTTGACTTTTGGATATTATATATGGGTTTTGTTCATCAACGGAAAAGAAAAAATTTTATTTTGGTTTATTCATTACTAATTATTACTTGCTCTTGGGTCGGGGATGTGACAGTTTGCTAGAAGTTAGAGGGAAAGGGATGGAAAAGAGAGAGAAGGGACTAAGAGAAGAAGAATAAAGGAAAGCTGGTAACAGGAGGAATTCAAGATTTTATTCATTCAGCAATGACTTAAACAATCCTGTCTGTATGTTCTATGGCCTTCCTGAAGTAAAATTATCTGTTCAATCTCAACAACCTCAAACTATTTAATAACAGATCTACTTGGATTGATTACAACTCCATGGGTCTTGTCATAACAGCTTTCACACAACCATGTTGTTGCTTCTATTGTGCCTAACCGATTTGGTTATTAGCTGATCCTATATTTATGCATTATATGCTAAGCACTGTCTTTCACATATTGCATTATATTACTGTACCTCAGTGAAAATATCCTTGTCCTCAAGGATAGATGGAAGGAAGCTGTGCAATGTAGTTGGCATCTTCCAATGTGGCATTTTCTTTGGTTAGGTTTGAACAGTGGAGAAGTAATTGCCGGATAGGCATCTCATTTCTAGTGAAAGTTCTGGTTCCAATAATAGTGACTGAGGTTATAACGAATTCTGTGGATGGATTTAGGAGTGTGCGGTCATTTTGTACTGGTGTGATGTTTGATGTATTTTTTGAGCTTGTGAGCTACCTTGGCAATTTTTTTCTTCAATAGAGAAAGGTCCACAATAGAGGATGGCTAATTTTCATTTTTCTCTAGGCAAGTGAAATTTGTCTATGTTTTTAGTTCGAGGTATACCATGTCTCCAATGGAAAAGGACCTATCTCTTCTGTGGGTATTGACATATTGTTGCATTTTGTTTTGTGCCATGCTAACTTCTCCTTAAGGAATATGTCAATAGCTAATCTTTCTTGAAGTAAGGTGTCTACTGATGTCACAGGTGAGGGGTCTAAGTTATCAAGCTGAAGGTGGGGAGAGTTAGGGCAATCCAACATAAACTCATCGAAATCCCATAGAAGTCTAATATCTTCCATAGGGGGAAGTTGACGTTCATCTTTGCACCACTCTAGGAGTGCTGTAATACGATGAGGCATTACACTTAAGTGAAGTATCCTAAGGATAACCTAGAGTCTTATGTGGTCAGGTGTGGAGTAGGGTTGTTAAAGGTGTAGTTAGGTTAGAGTCTCAAAGACTGGCCCCTCAATATATTTAGGTGAGACTCATTTTAAGAGGCGCGTGCCTAGGTTCTGAGGCTTGCACCTTTTGTCGAGGCTTAAGGTATGTGTTTAGAGTGCCTCATAATGTTTTCTCAAAAAATAAAATTTTAATTTTTCTTTTCTGATTATATTTAATTGTTATTTTTAATACGAACTTGTGTTCATAAAATTAAAATTGATAAAAATAATGAGTGACTCAATAGAAAAATGGATGTAGGTTATAATGATAATAATAAATTTACATTTGAGGATGATTTTATAACAAAGGGTTTTATAGTTAAAATTATTTAAGCAAATAATGCTACATATTAGACTAAATTGAAGATAGTATAAACCTTGAACCATAAATATCTCTAGAACTAATCCAATTGGAGCTTGTAAATAATAAAGATTCTAACTTAGAGAGATATAAAATTAAAAAAGTCATTCAAGTAGGTAAGCTAATAAAGGAGAAGAAATTGAACTTTTATTTGATGATGAGGATAAATGCTAGCCTTTGTTATGAGTATCTTGAGGATAATGTTTTAAATTTGCTAATAAATTTATTATTCTTGTTCATTTATGGTAAGTGTGCTAATTAATTGTCATATTTTTTGTTGAGTTTATTATTGCTGCCATTTTTCTTTCTGATTCTTTTATTACCTTTAACAATTTAAAATCTACAAAAATATCACATATACTTGTTTAATAAATGAGTGCCTCACATCCATCAAGCCTACACCTGCGCTTTGCATATTATGCCTTGATATGCATTGCGCGTTTAACAACATTGGTACCGAGTGAACATTATCTAGCGAGGGTTGAGGGGATCGATGTTGTAAATAGTGTTTGGGACAAATATTGAGACCCTTAGTTGCATTCAAGCTAGATTCTGGATGTAACTTGAAGGGATTGCCTTCTTAAGGCTAGAGGCGAGCTGGGAACCTTAAGCCAAGTGGACAATGTCGACGCTGTAGGCATGGAATTGGGTGACACTATGCGACTTGAGATTAGGGTTATGGTTGTCGAATATGCTACTTGTTGAGACATAGGGGTTGATGCATGCTAGTATGCTCGTGTGACCAAGATGCAATACGAAGCGTGTTGCTTTCACTAATGTCAGGACTACTATTGGACATAAGACTTGATTACCATAGTGTTGGGCACAATACATCATGGACACGAGTGGCGTACACCAGTGGACTAGTGAGTTCTCAGTAATGGAGAGGAGCATGAGTGCTCTATCTGCTAAGGTGCTTTGTAATGACCCTATATGAGCAAGAACAAGTACCAAGTTAGGCATGAGAACTTGTCGATGGGATGAATGTTAGCTTGATGGAGCTAGCCTTTGAGAAGAAATCAATATGCTTTTTAGCTGCTTGATTAACTGGAGTCGGAGCCTCGAAAATATTGTGGACGATGCAGCACACGTTGAGAGAGCCTTAACTTGCTAACCTTGCATGGCCACTGGTCAAAGACGAGACTACTGGATTATCAAGTTGGGAAAGGCTGCCTTGATTTAAAGAAGTCTCGGCACTGACGGTCAATTTCTATTGCGTAAAATTGGGACCATGACACAGGGATGAAATTGACCTAAAAAATAGGCATATTTTGTCATTCTATTCACCACAATAAGTATAGTGTCTTTCAAATTGGACTTTGGAATCCTTCAATGAAATCCATGGAACTATTACTCTGTGATTGAGAAGGTATTGTAAAGGAGTCAAACATACTGCTGGATTTTTTTCAATAGAGTTGGCCAAAATTTTAATGTCTGATTCTTTTGTAAGTTTCAAATATCCCAGAATACCCTTCAATAAAGGAATTATGGAAGCCTTGGATCAGTTTGGATGTGGGATTAGTGGCACTCTGTACATGAAAGGAATTGTGCTGTTTGATTATTCTATTGATGTAGTAATAAGGAATTTTTGCTTTGGAATCAATGGCAGTTGTTGATTGCTGATCTCCTTCATAGCTGTTCATAATTTCAGAAAGCCAGGTCAGGACTGCTGTGTGACTGCTAGTGAGCTTTTTCTTCCCTTCTTGATAATGCCTCACCCACAACATTTTCTTTTCCTTTCTTATCTTGGATGATGTATTGTGTCCCATCAGCTTAGTTAGACATTTTTGCTTTAATATTGTGGCAAGTATCTGCTCCATATGATACTTGAGGCTTTGATGATCTGCAGCAATATGAAAATGGCTGCCAAAGGGGTAGTGTTTCCATTTGGTGGTTGCCATGATGATTGTGAGTAGTTCCTTTTCATAGATGGGCATGTTCTTTTTTTTTTCTTTTTTTTTCCTTTTTTTTTTCTTTTACCCACATACTTGGAACAGAAAAGCTATAGGTCGAACTTTTGCCTGAGAACAACTCCCATTCCCTCGTCTGAGGCATCTGTTTCCAGAATAAATGGTTGGCCAAATATGAAAGGGCTAGGATAGGAGTCTTGGACATGGCAGTTTTAGCTGTTAAAATTGAAAAGCTTGTTCTGCTACAGGAGTTCACTGAAACTGATTTTTCTTAAACAAGCCAGTGAGTGGTTTGGAGATTGAACCATATTATTGTGTGAATTTCTGTGGTATCTTGTTGAACCTAAAATTCCTCTCAAGGCCTTCGGTGATGGAGGAGTAAGCATAGGCTGCTGTATCATGGTAACAGCTTTGAGGGGTCAATTTGATTTCCAAAACCACCAATTAGGTGGCCTAGATATTCTTGCCATGCTTGATAGAGAATATTTGCTCGCTTTTGCCAAAAAAAAAAAAAAAGCGGCTGTCTTAGGAGGAGAAAAACAGAATGGAGATGACGTATGTGTTTGAAAGTTTGGTGCTAAATTGAGGATGCCATCAAAGAAAACTTGGACATACTTTCTGATCAAGGGGTTGAATATGTGGTTCATGAATGCCTAAAATGTGGCCCCAGCATTAGTAGGTTCAAATGGCATAACCCTGAAATCATATCGACTATAAGGTGTTGTTCTAAAGGCTATTTTATGTATTCTAATTTGATGTTAGCTAGGTCAAATATCTAATTTACAAAAATAAGAGGCACCCTGGAGTGCATCTAGCAAGTCATCAATGACGGGACTGGGAAATGTGTTCTTGATGGTGGGATTGAGATGTCTATTGTCAATGCAAAACCTTCGACTACCATATTTGTTTTTTGACAAGAAGATCAGGAGAACTGCGAAGTAAATGGACTGGTACTCTGTTGGATCATTGAGGATTGTAGCATCCCAGCAGCTAACTTTTCAATTTCTGTTGTCCAATAAATGCGTGCATCTATATGTCCTAAGTTGAGCAAGAACTGAGTGGCGTTCAAGGGGAATTGTGTGGTCTTGGGATCTTTTGGTGGTGATTGGGAGGGTTCAGGGAATATTTTCAGTAAGTAGTTCTTGTAAAGGGGAAAATTTGTGCTACGGCATGTACTTTGTGTTCAATCCCTTTACGGAGTTTGCTATCTGAAATTATGATTTAGGTAGCAGTTTCTGTAGAGCCTCGAAGCTGGACTTGCTTGCCCTCCATTTGAAAGGAAATATGTAGCATGCCAAAGTTAAAGGGTATTGTAAGTTCCCATCCAATCTACCCCAAGCACCCTATCACAATTGCCTAGTTGTAGTAGCCTGAGATAAACTATGAATGTATGGCACCATATCACTATTGCCTAATTGTAGTAGCCTGAGGTCAACCATGAATGTATTGTACGATCTCGCATTATCCATTTGAACTAATAACATCTCGCTTTGCTGATCATTTTGCGAGCAGTGACAGTCAAGGGAGTTGTGTTTTGATGTTATATTGTGGTTGGGAAGCTGTGTACTTCCATTAGCAATAAGTATGATAAGAGATTGGTTCTATATGCTCTTCAGATCTTGATAGTGTCGTCAGAATGGTTGTCTGAGATCATGGACATAGATCTCTATTGGTGCTGAGCATCTTTGTTGCAATATGCTGGAGGCTTCTTATTCTTTAATGCAAATGAAATATTGATTATTAATCTCGTCTGGCATATATTGGCAAGGCTTATGTCATTTTCTAGCCTTTTGTGAGCCATTATAATTTCCAAAGCCTATATTGTTTACGGTTTAGGTTACATATTGGTATAAGGCGCCATGTTAAAATCTCTATCTTTGATAAGCCAACCTATGTTACCTGCCCCAACTAATAAATTGTAAGTCAATGACCAATTAGGACTTACACTAGTAAAACGTAAATCATGGGCCAATGGGAAAGTTCCCATTTACAGGAAAAACAACAATTACAAAGATTCCCTTTTATTTTGAGAACCACATAATTCTATTTGCATAAAGTAAAAACAAAAAACTTACTAAATTAATACTTTCCAAGTGGATTTTATTTGTGAAATTCTCCCCCAAGTTTGGGAGTGGGATTCATCTGTGCTTTCCCAATCTTTTTGTATTTCTGTCCCCCTCAATTTGTCCAATAAATGTTGGTCGTCTAGGCTTTGTGTGGAATTCATTGTCTTCTCAACTGCTTTATGCTGTTGTCAGGTTGTGAATGACATCTGTCCCCTTTCATCCAGTGGTAGGGTAGCTTCTTGCGATGGAACTATACATTTTTGGAATAGCCAAACAGGGAAAGTAATATCAATAATTGCTGAATCATCAGTACCTTGGGCACATCCTACCAGCTCTTTATCTTCTGCATTAAAGGTCAATTCTGACCCGGCCAGTGTGATGAATTCCAATCCACTATCAAGTGGAATTTTGACTGGTGCATTTGATGGCAGCTTGTACACTTGTATGCATTTCTTAGAATCTGTTGAGAAGCTCGTCGTTGGCACAGGAAATGCTTCTCTCAGGTGTAGTGAAAGTTGGATTGCAGCTTACTTCACCATCATATGTAGATTAAATGGGTTGTGCTGTTGTTCATAATTTGAAATTCCGTATATTATGCAGGTTCATTGATGTTACCCTTGGGGAGAAACTTCATATTTGGAAGAGTGAAGCTGCTGAATATGGCTTCCCTTCTCTCCTCTCTTCCATATGCTCTTGTGGTTCAGACAAAACACAGCATGGTGGACATGTTTCTTCCCCCTCTTGGATTGCAGCTGGACTGAGTTCTGGTGGTTGCAAACTGCTTGATGCAAGAAGTGGAAATGTTGTGGCCTCTTGGCGTGCTCATGATGGTTATGTGACAAAGGTATATTTGGATTGATAACGAAATCAATTTCAATGTAGATAAAATTAACTGATGTATATTGCCTGCAGTTGGCTGCTCCAGATGATCATTTAATTGTGTCCAGCTCTCTGGACAGAACGTTACGCATCTGGGACCTCAGAAAGTAAGTCTTGACTAAGATCCATGATCCATGTTGCCACTTTTGTGTTTGCCAATTCTATTAGCATATAAATTGAGCAGTACGTAGCACTCCTAGCATTTTGAGCTGAGGATAGATTTCAGTGTAGCTATATAGAACAGCATAACATATTTACAAGCATTTTAACTAACTATTGGGGGATGTGGGCGTTCGCATGTGCATTTGTGAGCACATGCATGTGTGTGTGTGTGACTGACGAGTACTATTGGATTTATCCTTATACTTATTTTGCAGTTCAAATTTGGATTACCTACCATTCATGTGTATGTGGTTGATGAGTACTGTTTTATCCTACTTTTCTAACCATACAAAATTGATCTGTTTTGGTACCGAGTGATGGCTAATTGTCCTTTACAATGCAAGGATAAAACTGTCTTGGGGAGCCTATAATGCAAGAAGCTTCATGCGCTGAACCACCCATCGATCCCCACTGATCAACTTCAGAATGTGTATATATATCCTCACGTGTATGAGGGTGTAGTATAGTTTTACCTTGTTAGTTAGGATAGTATCAACAAGGAATTGAGTAATCTTATCGTAAACAAATCATGTGACATCTTAGTAACCCTAGGATTTTAATTCTACAAATATTGGAAAAAATAAAAAACGGGAACTTTGGATTATTAAATTAACTGATGAGCTAACTAGCATGTTAATTGAGAAACTAAAGGCCTAATTTTAACCTAAGCAAATAAAAACAGGAATTAAAGAAATAAGAACTAACTAATCTACTTAACTAACTTCATTAAAACAATTTGACAGGGGATAAAACATTACATGGCCCAGCTACTTGGCCAGCAACATTGCAGCAGTGGAGAACAGTGAATCTTCCTGTCAGCCAGGCAGTGGAGCACTTGACCAATAATATAGAAACAGCACTTTCAGTAACCAAATTCAGCAAAAACCAGAAAAGAAGTAAACTAAAATTCAATAGCAGAAGGAAACACTAGAAACCTAAATTTTATTACTGAACTAGATTGCTTTAATTGAAAAACACAAACTTTTTAACATGAAAACCTAAAACTTCTTGTTGGCAAACAACTTGCTATTCTAATGAAATAGAAATTTGAAACCCTAAATCTAGAGGCTGACGAACAATTTACTACACTAATAGTGTAAAAGTATAAAACACTAGATCTACTGGTTGCGAACAACTTGCTATGCTAATAATATAAAATTTTAAATCCTAAGATTTTGTGGATGGCAAATAGCTTGCTACACTAATTGAAGAAGAAAAAAGGAATAAAATTCTAACAATTGCCTCCTTATTTCTTTTGTTTTGTTGTGTTCTTCCTTCTCTGTGCACAGCCCCCTTCATTGTTTCCTTCCCACTTTCTTCTTCCTTTGTTGCTGAGAGCAGCTTCCAAAAATAAAAGGTCTACCTTCCTAATTATTTAACTGCTTCCTTGGAGAAAGTTGTTTTTTTCCTATCTTATTTTGTGGACTGTGTCATGCCCTTTGCCATCTCTCTTCACTTTTTCTTCCCTTTTTTGGTATCAGACAGCACCTTACTCCTTGCTTTCTTCCTTTCTTTCCCTACATGAACAACTTTTTTCCCAGTGAGGATTCTTTCAATTGTTTTTTGAAAAAACCTGCTATGACAATAGCTTTCCAAAAAAAGGCCAATGTTTCCATTTAATTGCATAGTTTTAAAGAAGAAATTAAGGTGAAGTATACTTCCATGCCTTCCTTGGCTGCTTTCTTCATTTTCTTCATGCATATGATTGCTTTCCTTGCTTTGTATGCAAAAGTTGGCTGAGTTGGACTCTGTTGGGTTTATGTGGAGGGCCAGGAGGCCCATGTTATTGTTGTTATTATTATTTTTCTAAATTTCCTTTTAGGTGTTAATCCCCTGAAAATTACAAACCAAATTATAGATTAAGTAACAAGAATAACATGATTTATTAGGGAATTACAAATAAAGGTAGGGTAAAAGTGTAATTTTCAACATATTTCAAAAAGCATAACCCAATTAAGGTTGTCCAAGTGTATAATAGCGAAACATTAAAGTGGGAAAGGTTTAATTGTCTAATAAAAAAGCCAAACCGTGCAGTAAATGTCTGTAAGAGTTCTGAATAATTTGTTTGTCTAATTAAGTGAGAATGTGCTAATCGATAGCCTATTCATGTAAATGTTCAAATATTTATTGAGTGAAAATTGTAAGGTTAGAAATGAATTTAAAGACGGGGACATCCAGGTTGTAGTGCAGATATTGAAATAAAAATAAGCATCAGATGAAATTTTTAAAAAGTCATATTGGGAATAAAGATGAAATAAGAAAAATCTATTGGAAGTTTCTTGGGCACAACTTCCATGCCCTCAACATAAATCAGCTACTTTTATATGGGGACTGATATTTGAATGTTAATTGCTCCATGGGAGCAGTGTAGTTATGGAGAAGCTGACCTTAATTTTTCTTGTAATTTCTACTCATGAAATACAGTATTAGTCAATAAATTACTCTGCACTTTAATTAACAGTGAAGATACAATTAAAAGACATCCCAGCACATGGGAAGGAACACATAGGACACAAAATAAGGGACAATTAGAAGACATGCCCAGCAACAGTGAGGGAAGGTGAAGGACGTCCAGGAACAATTACTCTAGAAAATGCGGAACCGCACACAAAATGTAAAACCATACCACAAGTCAAGGTCTCTCCGCTTTCTCCCTCCATTCCCTAAAAACACCAGAAATATGAAATTTCTCTCATGAAGTTCAAAAAATAGCAACAACTCAAAACCAGACCAAATCAAGAAAGTGGGGATCCAAAAATCGTATACACAAAAAATGAGATCCATTGGAGGCATATAATGTATTTGACAAACTAAAATTATAGGTTTAAAACACCAGTCCACAAACAAATGATAAATGATAAATAAATGAAAAACACAGACCCACCCACCCCCCTCCTCTTAAAAAAGGGAAGGGAAAGAAAAGTAACTCTAAGCATAATTTCAGTCATCAGGAAGTATACAAAACACAACTCAAAAGAAGAATCAATCAATCAAAAAATAAATGACATTTGATAATCCTAAATCCCTAAAATAATATATCAGGAAGGCATATTTTCTTCCATCCATATCCGAAAATTAAAATTTGACAAAATTATTACAACATAAACGTTTGCAATTATCGACAAGTACTACTGCCACCAAAACTCTTATAATGCTTCCATTGCCTCATCTCCCTTCCCTCCAAGAACACTACTTTGGATTTTGATCCGACTATGAATTGGTCAAAATAAGATATGAGGATAAGATTTGATTCCAGATCTGAAACTTCATAGCACCTTGCTTGGTTTTGTAAGTTGTTGAGATTATATATTTTTTTGTTTGAGGATAGGTTATCAATTGAGATGATTTAATGAAGAATAAAGAAGACAAAGGGGATGATGTTTTGGTGAAAGGATAAACGAGAGATGAGAGATGGGTTCTAACTAGAAATAAAGGTGAGAGAGACTTACATAAAAGAAAATATTCTATAATATTAGATGAAAGAAAATATAGTGTAATATCCCTGTTTCTATGATCAGTTTGTAGAAAAAAAAGGAAAACCGAGTAAATCCACAATGCTGCATTTCTAATGTGCCCCTCTCATTTGTACCGAATAATACTTGTATAATGCATAGTCTTACTTGCTTGGGTGAAGAACAAGGGGCTTGTTGAGAGGGGTTTGACTTGCTTGCATGTTGTGGCTAAATATTAGAGATAAGAGTATTCCATCATTGAGTTGAGAAATGCTGACCTGGACTTGGTGGAACTGGCGCCGCACGGTTAATTATTACTACACTAAAGTGGGATCATGACACTATGCTTTGTTGGTGGGTGTTTTTCTCAATTTTTTCTAGGTTTTCATCCCACAAACCATCATGTTTTATTGAACATCACAGGCAATTGATGTCTATGTACGTAATCTAATTGTTGTACTTGGGTGATGTCTCCTTGGCATCCATCTTGACCAAACTTTACAAGGCTATTCGTGGAACAAAACAAAATAGGAAGAGGCACACACACACACACACACACACACACACACACACACACACACACACATGCCTATTTAAAATATAGTATAAAAACTAAAATACCCTTATGAAAGTATGTACTAGCATAAGTATATTTTATTTACCAATAAGCATATTCTAATACTTTGCCTCTAGTTAGAGTATAAATGTTGATTATATCTAGCTTGTTATAATTATACGCAACTCTGAACTCTAGTTAAAAATATTGTTAAATTGTCTATAATCTGATATATGTTCCTCACATAACGAATGTGAATTTTAAGTCTTGTGGAGCTTCTAATGAACAAAATAACAATATGCCATATGTACTTTGTGTATTTATGAAATATTAGATTCGATGCAATGTGGATAACTGCTTGATTGTTACACTACAACTGAGAAAGCTCAAAATTCTCACAACCAGGAGAATCAAGTAATACTGCAGCCACATTACTTCACATGTAACTGTGCATACAGTATTTTGATTTAGCATCTAAATTGGTTACCACATTTTTCTATCTTCTATGACACAAGGATGATAAAGCATAATAGCCGGTGGTAAACTTCTAATCATATGACGACCTAGCCCAATCAGGATTAAAAAATCCCCTGACCTAAGTATGATCATGATCACTATAAAGTAAGCCTTTTCTTGGTATGTCTTTGAGATATCTCAAGATACGTATTACAACCCCCAAATGAGAAATACGAGGATAATGAGGCATATGTGATAAAGGTATAGGAGAGGGACACAACCTTATGCACGATCCTAGCCAAGAATATTTCTATCGGGAGAGAAACGAGACGATTCACTAGATGAAGACACTTCGGCATAAAACTACTGAGACTCATGAAATGTGACATTAATGGACACTAAAAAACATCCCTACTCTGAAGAAAAACATTGATACCCTTTTTGGGTACCGATATGTCCTAGGAAAATACACCGCAGGGACTTATAATTATGCTTGGTCACTTAAGGCTGGATATCATGAACATAACATGTGCATCCAAATATTTTTTATGGGAAGGGAAACTAACTCAAAAGGACCAAACGCATGCGTATAAACTCAAGGGTAATATGTTTCTAGAAACCTCTATATCATTAGGGTTTGTATCTCTCGGCATATATCCGTGTGTCTATCATTTTGTCCACTTTAGATTCAAGTCCTTTTTCTTTTTCAATGATTTAATTATTTTCATGGTTCATATTTCTTTAATTTCTATTTTCTTAATTTTTTGGTTCTTTTTCTTATTTTTTTTCCCTCTTTTTTTAGTTTGAGACTTTCTTTTTCTCCTTTTTCTATCGTGATTTCTTTTTAATAATTCTTTTTCTCTTTTTTCTATTATGATCCCTTTTCTTGGTTCATTTTTCACATGGCTTCTTTTTGGTGTCCAATTTCTAATTACTTTTTCCTTTTTTTTATTTTTTGTTTCCTTTTCTAGTTTTACTTGATTTTTGGCTATAATATTGGTTCCTACTTTTTACTTTCAGAAGAATAGATGGAATCTCGAAGTATTAGACCAAATAGAAAAGATCTTGCAATAAAGTGTGCAAATTTGACGCAGGAAAAATTACCGAGGAGTGCAAAGAGTAATTGTATGGTAGGGATCTCAAAATATTCTTTAAATTTAATTAAACTAATAAATTTTTGAGATCAATTAAAGTTTTAGGTTAAAGATTAACATTTAGACTAGAATAAGTTAAGCCAAGTGGCGCTTGACCTGCTTCTGACCCACATTTATGCACATTTTAGGCAGAATGTTTACGCCTGATGTACGCTCAATTGACGCACGTGTACATTTGGGACAGAATGTTAGTGCTTGACGTGCGTCTGATGAATGCTTATGTGTAGTATGGATTTTGCCTCAGCACCTTATTTGCATATGGTCGGTGCAAATACACTAGTCTTTTACAAATGAGCTTCTTAGTTGAATTTGAGTCACTATGAGATGACTTTTGAGAGAAGAGAGAAAGAAGAAGAGAGAAAGATAGAGAAGGAGAAATTAAAGAGAAATCAAATAAAGGCAAGTGCATTTAAACCCTTCTTGTCAGTCATTTCTAATCTTCTTGAATATTTATTATTTTAAATACTCATACATGTATTATTTTCGTATGTAAACTGATTATACTTTACATGCATGTGATTCTATTTTCATTTTATAAAATGTTTATGAAATATGTGTCTTGAATTCATGCACGTCATGTTTCATTGTTGAATTTCTGCAACAATATTCATACATGACTTTAAATTCTTTTTAGTGCTCTTATATGTCTTTAATTTATAAATATATACTTCTACATGTTTTGAATTATTATATAACTATTCATGTGTATTTTATATTTTAAAGGACTTGATGAAATTACTTGATTATGTTAATTTCCAGTAATTTTCTATACATAACAGTTTCTGAAATTTTACCAATCATTCATTTAAATTGTTACATGTCATATATTTGAAGAAATATAAATCAAAGCTCTATATAAGCTTTAATGAAGAAAAATATTTTTCTTTTATGTGATAAAAACTAAGAAACATTCTTATTTAAGTGGAGTTTTTTGTTAGACCAAGTATAGACCATTATAGGAAATCGACAGAATATATTTATACATGTTTTAATATATTATAAGTAAACCAAAAGTCGAAACTATCATTTGTCGGTCAGAAAAGTGGCATTCGGCATTATCTATAGAGTTATGTGTGAATGACCCACCTATAGGTATTGAATAATAACGTATGATTTTTTATTATATAGAAACAATTATAACCTGACCTATGATATTTGCCCTTTATTAGTGAGGTTATAAGCGATCCTTGGTCCTTTTCATATGTGAGCACAATTTGAGCATATTTTATATAATTGTACATTTTTGCATGATTTATGATGTTGTACAGATTTGGACATAATTTGATTACTAGAAATTGGCTTTAACACAAATTATCGAAAAATAATAATATTGACATTTTTGAAGTTTTGGTCATGACATAATTCTAGCATGTTTCTTTGTTATATATCCACATACAAAATTATATATGTCTTATTGAGAAATTTGTTCAATTTTACGTTTGTTTTGCTAACCCTGAAGATTAGTGGGTTGGATTTACTTGTAGGATTGGATAGAGGCGGCTTGAAATTTTGTTTAGTTGTAAATTGTATTTGAATTTGTATTTGATTTATTTTAGAATTATTGTATATTTCAGTTCATATTTGTGTTCAGCCGATGATAATGATAATGAAATTGTATTAGTGTAAATAGTATTTCGGTTGAGTTTATGGTTTTGAAACTCTGATATTTATTAAGATACTTTTTTCTACGCATGATTAAAGGTCAAATAATTTTCGATATTTGGAGCTACTTTCGAATGTAGTATTTGGGCCTTGCGGTTTGATTTTTATATTATTTTAGGTTGTTTAATGGTATTTGATTTGTAGGTTTGTATCTTGATATTTATTTTGTGTTTTTCAGTCAGTGGTTAAATAATTGAATATTTGAGTCTTAAGATAAAAGTTGATTTAAATTAATTGTGGATTAAGGAATTAATAAATTTGTTTTCATGATCGGGGATATGACAATAATGCAACATACTATTTGTGGTTTTGGATATATAACAAAGCGTACTAAATGTTTAATGCATGTTCACAAGGAGATTAAAGAATATATGAATAGAAAAGTAGATAATAAAGCAAGAATTGAATGATTGTCTTGATTTTTGATGAGATTGAGGATTTCGATGAAGGTGAAGAAGAGTAATTTGGACAAACTAGTTTTGGGACTAAAAGATGTTTAAGATGTAGTAGCAAAATTACTCAATCTATAACCATGTAAAAGAAGCCTTAAGTAAAAGGGTTTCGTAAATATCTATTTTACATCTAATGTAGGAAAAGTTGTTTAAAAAAGATAGAATAGGAAATTGAAGCAAACAACTATTAATAAAGTATGTAATTAGAAATTAAGGGAGAATGCTTGTAGAAGTATAGTTTGGTGGATGCATGATGCTAGCACGCCATTTAATACTATAAAGTATGATGGTTTTGTCATGACTATTGAACCATGGGATAATATGGCCCTAAAATGAACCCACCTAGTTATCATGAGGTGAGAGTTCCTTTACTTAGGAATGAAGTTTATCAAACTAAAAGCTTGATAGAACCCCATAAAGAGGAATGTGCAAAATACGAATGTTTTATTCAGTCAAATGCCTAGTGTGTTTTAATGGTCAAAATAGATATAATAAATATTTTGGCTAATTCTCCAAGGGGGTCACTATTTATCAAATCTATTGAATCTTCTCATATGGTGAAGAGTTGAGAACTATTACCTAAAATATTTGGTAACATTGTGATGGAAAGTGGAGAAGCAAATGTGATTAAGTGTTGACAGACAATACTTCTAATTACATTGCAGCAAGTTAGTATTTTTTAGGGGGAAAAAAGCTATTATATAGTAATATTATATGTGTATAGTAATTTTGTATGCTAACAATATAACATAAAAGAGACAAATAAAAGGAAGGAGACATTGGATGCCTTTTGTTTGGTGGTTATGACTATTAGTTATGTTTAGCTTGTGAACAGTATCTCAAATTTACAACTAGTTATGTTTTTTTGTGTGCTTATAGTGAACAACTATAATTATTAATTACTAAATTTTTGAATAATTAGGCTCCGTTGAACTAGCAATCTATGATTGTTTTTTTACATGTTTATTAGTGCTAAATTGCTTATTGTATTTGATGGGTTTGACAAATCCTGGGCTAGCCCAAAGCATGGCTCGAAGAGGGAGTAATGGCCCTGCAAGCAAGCGCTCGAGACCAAGTCTTGGGAAGCGCGACGTTAGCAGGAGGAACACCCAAATCACAGCTGCCCATCACGCGATCTGTTAGGACGAAGGCCCAAGCAACGGTGTGGGTTGTCTAGACAGGTAGACCTGGAACCGCTCAGTGGAGAGTGGGCAATTAGGATTGCTTGCAGTGCGGTGCCCATGATTGCTCCTCCCACACGGCTGTCTACAGCCCTAACAATACAGTATGCGTGGGTGAGGAGAGCTTGGCACATGCTACCATGATAGCTGCCTTGACAGCTGAGTAAATATCTGCAAAATATCTCCCCGCATAGCGTATCACTCTGGGAAGGCAAACGCAGCCTTCCTATGTTTCCAAGAAAAGCTATAATTGTGTCGATCCTCCGGGGCAACAAACGTCAACCGTGATGCCCAAGGAAGGCAACACCAACTCTAATTCTATAAATCCCTCTTCTCCGTAGTGGGGAAGAGGAGGAAGAATTTCTGCCTTCAAGCATCCCTGAAGTATCAAACTGCTTTCTCTCAAGCCACTCTGCCCTTGAATGCATCATTTCATAAGCCACTCTGCCTACGAGTACCCACTACCTCCAAAGTTGCTCCGTCGCTGAGTGCATCTCTTGGGCTCAGTCTTCCACGGCACACTATCCCCGACCTGCGTGCATCTGCATTTTTCGCTTACATTTTCTTGTCTTTTTACCCTACTGAAAAAGATTTTTAATTTGAGTATCGAATGATATACTGGATAGTGAGTCTCACTATCCTCTGACCTTTTGTTTGTCTGTTGTGGTGTACAGGATCCAGTTTATCACGGACGGAGACCGGACCCGCTCTAATTCTATCCGCATGAAAAAAATTGAGTGACTCCCTAATTCGTACAATAATTTAAATTTAGGGACACATCATTAGCGCTCTCTGTGGGAAACGACTGAAAAAGTCTAATAACCGTATTTTTAAAAGAAAACATTGTAAACACCAGGGTACAAGCCAGCGCGATGGCCTGAGATGCTGCCTCCAGTGGTGATGGCCCCCCTGCGGGCAACCACGTGGACGGACGACCGGCCCCTGACATGTATGTGCTCGCTGTCCAGATAGAGAACGTGTCCAAAATGTTCTAAACTATCTATACGCGTTTGGACGGAGAACAACAGGGGGCTCCCAACTCCATCTCCCAAACTTTGGCCTCAAAGAGGAGAACCTGGAGGAAGAGGCACCTAGCCTCGAGGTCAGAGCGGTCACGAGCAACAGGGCCCTGTCTCCCATGGAGGGCCGATTGAATCACTGGACAGGGGAGGACGGCCCAGAGCAGTGGAATCCCCGCTGCTCTCGTGACCACAGGTGGGCCCCAGCTTAAGAAGAAGCCTCTTACAACACACGCCCATCAAGGACCCTTAGCTACCCCGACCGGCACATCTCTCCGAACTATTCGGAGTTGAGGACCTTCTTTAATGCCAAGAGGATTGTATCCTCCTCCTGGATGGAGGAGAGGATTAGGAAGGTCAAGCAGTATGTGTTCAAAGGGAGCACTAATTGACACATTACTGGCCTGAGAATGTCACTATTCATAAGGGAGATTCGGACACAACCAATCCCTCACAAGTTCAAGATGCCTACCTTGGAGTCTTACGGCGGGAGCGAGGATCCGATGGACCATCTGGATCACCTTCTCACCCTACTAGGCTTCTAGGGCCTTAACGACTCTATCATGTGTCTTTGCGACCCTTTGACCCTCAAGGGAGACACTCGGATTTGGTTCTACCGCTTACAGTTGAACTCAATTTGATCATTCCAAGAATTGGCCGACTGTTTCTTATCGCAGTTCACCTACAGCCAAAGGGAGGAGAAGCGGCCTTGGCACCTTGTTTACCTTCGGTAAAGGCGAGACGAAAGTTTAAACCACTTCCTAGCCCGATCCACTGCTGAAGCCCAGAAAATATCCACGCTCACTAACGAGGTGAAGCTAAGTGCCTTTATAGCGACTTTGGAGTCAGATGATTTATTTAAACATCTGGCTCACCGGGTCCGTCAGACTTTCCAGGAGGTTGAGGCCATCACTCACACTTTTATAGTCGCTGAGTAGGCCGATGAAGCGAAGTGGCCAGAGCGCGCAGGCCAGCTTTCCCAATGACCGATGAACGGGAGAAAGAGGAATGGAGATAACACCGACTTTCGAGATCTCAGGAAGTAGCTGAGGGTGGAGTCGAAAGCTCGAAGAGAGTTTAGACCTCAAAACCTGACCCATGTGAATGACTCTCGAACAAACATCCTTATGTAGATTCGGGATGAGAAGTTCTTGAAGTTGCATAAGCCGCTTAAGAACCCAGAGGGAGGAGATCAACCGAAGTACTACTTCTACCATTGATCTTCGGGTCATAGCATTGAGGACTATCGGATTCTACTGAGAGATCGAAGCCCTCGTCCGGAAAGGTTATCTCACCAAGTTCCTGTGTGACCCGAGGCAAGCCCTCGGCTGAGCAGAAGATGATGACGAGCAGCAACAGCAGCCAAGGAACCGGGTCGCGGTTGAGGTAGTCAGTATGGCAACTGCAAGACCACCTAAGAATACTACCTCGTACCGTCTGGAGAAAGCTTCCACCAGTAAAAAGCTAAGAGTAGGAGTTAGAAATAATATCATTAGTTTTAGCAACGACGATATGGCACATATAATAACTCCCTATTCTGACCCTCTACACTCATTTCGAACGGTATCGTTGACTACCAACTGAAACACGTCTTTATTGATAATGGAAGTTCTTGCAGCTTGTTGTGTCTTGATACGTACCTTAAATTTGGATTAAAAAAGAGCTAGATGATGTTAGCCGAGGGACCCCTATACGGATTAGACAATAAGTCGATACCGACCCAGGGCACTATCTAATTGGAGGTTACATTAGGAACGTACCCAAAGAGCATCCCGGATGCTCACATTTCTAGTGGTCGACCTACCTTTAGTCTACAATGCCATCCTGGAATGACCATTCCTGACCGCATTCACAGCAATGGCGTTGATCTCGGACTTGAAGATGAAGTTTCTAACATGTAGCATCGGAGAGGTCTTGGGAGAGCAAATGATCTGTCAAATGTGCTACCTGTTCCAGGTCATTTAGGAGGCTCCAGACCAACAGGCCAAATATTTCGACCTTCGGGATGAGGCTACTCTGCAACAAGCCCAGTCTACTGATCAGATCCCATTGGAACCCAATGATCTCGAGAAATGTATACAGGTCAAGAGCTCACTAGCAAGTCCCTTACGCGACCAATTGATCACTTTCCTTCAGTGAAATTCCGATGTCTTTGCATGGACTCTCTTTGACATGTTAGGGACACCGACCGGAGTAATAACCCACAAGTTGGGTTTTGATCCCGATTATAAGCCCGTCCGACAAAAGCGGAGAAACCACTCCATAGAAAAGTTGGTTGCCATTCAAGTAGAGGCAAAGAAGTTGCTCGTCACAGGTTTCATCAGGGAGGTCCAGTACCTGGACTGGCTATTGAAGGTGGTCGTCGTTAAGAGAAGTAATGGGAGATGGCTGATGTGCGTCGACTTCACTAACGTGAATGAGGTATATCCCAAGGATAGTTTCCCTTTACTGAGGATCGATCTATTGGTGGACCTTACATTCAACACGAGCTACTAAGCTTCATGTACACCTACTTGTGCTATAATCAAAGGATGTATTGCTGTAAGGTCATACCCTTCGATCTGAAGAATGCAGACACCACATACCAGCGGCTTGTGAACAAGATGATCAAGGCCCAAATTGGTCAAAATATGAAGGTGTATGTCGAAGACACTCATCAAAAGTAAAACGACCGACGACCATATCCACGACCTCAATGGGACCTTTGGGGTACTTTGAGCGCATTAGATGAAGCTAAATCCGGCCAAGCGCACTTTTGGAGTATCATCTGGGAATTTTTTGGGCTTTATCATCTCATAGCAGGGTATTGAGTCAAACCCTGAGAAGATAAAGGTATGGACATGGGCCCACCTCGAATTGTGAAGGAGGTCCAGAGTCTTACCGGGAGGTTCGTAGTGCTCTCTCGCTTCCTAGCAAAATCAACAGAAAAATATATTCCCTTTTTCAAGGCCTTGAGGGGAACAAAGGCAAATGGCTTCTAATGAACGGCCGACTACCAGGCAGCCTTCTAAGAGCTGAAGGAATATCTTGTCGGGCCCCCTCTCTTGACGTCACCGAAAGAAGACGAAAATATGTACCTACACTTGGAGATTTCGGACACGGCGCTAAGCTCGGTCTTGATCCGATAGCAGTCTGATATACGACTAGTCTATTACGTCAACAAAACCTTGACGGACACCGAGACCTGTTGCTCACCGGCTGAAATGATTGCCCTAGCATTCGTTTATTCTACCTGAAAACTACAACTGTACTTCAAGGCACATAAGATTGTTGTTCTGACTGATTAATCCTTGAAGGGAATCCTGCAAAAACCCGACACGTCTGGATGATTAGTCAAATGGGCTGTCGAATTAGGTGAGTTTGTCGTGGAATTCAGACCGAGGACGGCCATAAAGGATCAAGCTCTTGCGGACTTCATAATTGAAACGACAACCCCGATTTCGGACCTCCACAACCACAGCGAAGATGCCCACTTGCAAGGGGAAACTCTGACTTGGACAGTGTACGTAGACGGGTCAGCGACACAATTGGGCAGCGGAGTAAGCGTAATTCTATGGACCCCAGGCAAGTCAGAGATGAAATATTCAATGACCCTCAGGTTCCCGGCCACCAATAATGTGGTCGAGTACGAAGCTTTGCTCGTCGGGCTCCGGCTAGCCATGGAATGCTTGATGAAGAGCTTGACCATCTACAGTAATTCGGAGCTGGTCGTTAATGAAATCCTTGGAAATTTTGAGGTGTCCAGCCCTAGGCTCGCGAAATATCTCAATAGAGCGAAAGCCATGGAGTGAATGTTTGATAAGGTTGAGATAATTCACATCCCGAGAGAGGATAACCGGAAGGCAAACCAGCCTGCGAAGGTGGCGGAAACTGGAAATCGAGAGCAATACTCCTGAAATATGTGAGAGGTTTTTGCCCCTCCAAGCATAGAGGAGCCCAAGTAAGACGTGTTGCAAATATCGAACGATAAAACTAGATAACCCCATAACGAAGATATATCACCAATGGTACTATGCCAGAAAACTAGGAGGATGCCAAGTGCATGAAAAGGATGGTAGGCTGGTACATCATCGTAGATAGGAAGTTACACCGTTGTGGGTACTCCACCCGGTACATGCAGTGTGTCACGCCAAAAGAAGCTAATTGCACGCTGAGTGATATGTAACTCGGCATCTGTGGGTCACACATCGGTGGCAAGAATCTTGTCTTCAAGATAATACGTCAGGGCTTTTATTGGTTGACGATGAAGGGAGACGTCATGGAATTCGTGAACAAGTGCGAAAATTGCCAAGTCTATGCCAACATTCCTCATCAGTCGGCCACGGAGCTGCAGGTCCTACAGGTGTCATGGTTGTTCACCCAATGGGGACTCGACATACTCTGCCCATTTTCCATTGCATTTGGGTAGAGAAAATTCATTATAGTTGGTATTAACAACTTCATGAAGTGGGTTGAAGCCTCCTTATCGGCTCGGATAACCGAACAAAACGCAATAGGCTTTGTTTGGTAGGGCATCGTTTGCAAATTTGGGATTCTCGATGTTATAGTGATCGACAACAGAACCCAATTTACCAAGTATTGTTTGAGCTTGGGAATAAGGCTGGTTCACACTTTCGTCGCCTATCTACAAGTGAATGGACAACTGAAAGTTACGAACCAGACCCTATTGCACGGACTGAAGACGAAGTTAGAAGACGCTAGGAGCTCTTGGACAGACGAGCTACCTTCCATGTTGTGGTCATACCGGACAACGCCAAAGGAACCCACCCACGAGACATCGTTTTGTTTATGCTATAGGACTGAAGCGATGATCTCGATAGAGATCGGATTCTCCAGCCTTAGGGGCGAGAGCTTTAATCTGCTCAGTAACCCCCAACAACTCAAAGAGCATCTCGATCTACTCGAAGAAGCCAAGGACATAGGCATGATGTGCACAACGGCTTATTAGTAGCGGATCGCTCGATACTACAATAAGAGGGTGAAAGTACGCCAATTTGTGGAGAGGGACCTCGTTTTGTGGAACATAGAGGCCACTAGTAAGAATGCCAATAGGAATAAGCTCTTCCCGAACTAGGAGGGGCTGTTCCTCGTCTAAACAATTCTCCGAAGCGGGACGTACAAGCTATGCACTCAAGACGCAAAACTGGTCCCAATAACATGGAACGCCATCTATCTTAAGAAATATTACCAATGACTCCTCTTCAAATCCGGGTAAGTTTAGCATGTATCATTAGGAATGCTTGTAAAAGGTACCACGTTTCAGTTAATAAAATAATTGTTTGTTTAATTTTTGTTTGTCCATGAGTGTTTTGCATGTCATTGCATAAGATCAGATGACTTAAACTGCCCTTAAATCGGGTGAAAACACTTTACCTGCTAACCACCCTGCTAAGGTAAGACCCAAACCTCGGCTTCTACAGCTGGGCAGCCCAAGCACTGTCAAATATCATGGCCTGGGGGCTCGTGGATGAAAGTCGGACCTCCACATGTAAGTGGCCATAACAAACCCTAAGGGGCTTTCTCAACATGCGTGCGACAACTCTCTCCTATAGGGATGAGCACCATCAGTCAACGTGGTATGCGGAGTAGGATCAGACGTTCAAAAGCGACAACGTCCCCCCAGCGGGACGGAGCACAAGTGGTTTTGCGTAAATGACGACCTTGACTTTGCTAGAGTTTGGCGACTACAGCTATGAAACCCAGTCGGCCCTAATGAGGCTTACCAACAGACGTGCGACTACGTCCACCCACAAGAAAGAACAAGAAAGAGTACCGCCCCCGTAAATTGGAGGTGCTTCGACTTCCTCTCACAGGAACGAGCAAAATTGGACCTCTATGTCCTCACCAAGCCCGACGATGATAGCAATAACGCTTAGTCGGCAAACAGAACCATTATGGGACAATAACAGATCAACGTATAACCAAAGACATCTACAACAATGGCCAAGAAATGATTTAGCTGTTTATTAAAGTGTTAATATGTGTAAAGAAGACGCGTCAACCAGCAATCAAGTACAGCAGCCTGCCTACATATAGTCATTTTCCTAAGAGGCGGAGCCCTTGGTGGACGTGGTTAAGGCTCCATTGTTGACCCCGTGAATTTTGTTAAATCAAACTTGCGTAGTGCTTCAGCGTTCCTAGGGTTGAGGTATCCCAAGGGAAAGTCAGGAGTAAGTAGAGACACGATCTACCTATAGAGGAAAAAGTTGTCCCAAAACCTACCGCTCCGCAGAGGTCCAACCTCTTCGGGGCTAATCTGGGCCCTTAGCTCGTCCGCGAGTTGCATGCATCGGCCCTAAAGATCAGCAAGGCGCTGCTTGGCCCCATGGAGCTCGTCCTCGAAACAGGTGATTCGATCCAGGGCCCGAGACTTTTCCTCTGTGAGTTCTTGAGATCTTGCCTTAAGTTCGGACAGCTCAAAGTTGAGGCGAGCCACCTGCTCTTCCATCTCTCTGAGTGTTGCCGGATCAATGTACGTCTGCAACAATTGCAAGATCTCAGCATCCCACTGACGGAGACAAGCCTCCATTAGACAGAGTCCCTCTTGTGGCTGCAAGCGAAAACCAAGCGGTCAGGTGGAGACAATAACAGGGGTGAGAAAGGGGAGGTAGCAAAATCCGTACCTTCGTAAAAGGTCGTTCCTCCATAGGTTGTTCGGGAGAAGACTTTGGTAGTGAAGCTGAAGGCGAAGCACCCAAGTTCTCCCGGGCCGTAGACGCCGCCACCTCCGGCTGGGGCGTCTCTCGAGCAGTGGCACCCTCGGGACCACTCTTGACATGCACCTTAGCCGCTCGGACAGCTCTCAGCTCCTCACTAGCTGAAGGGACGCCGTACTTGATCAGGGTTGGAGCTTGGGCAGGCTCACCCAAATCACCAGCCTCAGCCTTCGACTCATTCACAATCATCTCCTCCACCGCTCGGTCGCCCTATGCCGCCTCATTCACAATCATCTCTACCTTCCGCCGGACTATAGGTATCCCCGATGGGGACAGACGGAGGCTCACCGTCCACAACGGGCGAACCTGGCTCATCAACAACTGCCGGATGTGAGGATTCTCCCACAGGTTGGCGAGACGCCTTCACGTAGACGGCCTCAATTTTCCTAACTTCCTCTAAAATAGGCAGAGGAGGAGAGGACGGCTTAACTCTGCTAGACTGCCCTTCAGGGGAGTCTTAGATGACCGGATCTTTTCGCCTTCTTTTGTTACGGTGAAGAGGCATTTGGAGGACCTCTTCATTGTCTCCTTTCGTCCTCGTCTACCACTCGACTCTCTTGAACGTCTCTCTAGTGAGCCAGTCACTAGTGCGGCACAAGTTGGTGGCGTTGTCTTCAACCAGCTTGACCAGCCCGAGAGCCATCTGTTCTCCCTCCTTCAGAATGTCGCTGGTGTAGACGTAGTTAGCTTTGCTCCACTTGTTCGAGATGCACCACTCGGAGCCTACTGCCAAATAGAAGTGGTCCTTCCAGTTCTTCACTGAATCAGGGTTCCCCCCACTTATTTTGTACCTCGGGCGGGGGGCGAAGGAGATCTAGTCACAATCCTAATTATGGCGAAAGATCACTTCCATGCTCCGATCGTCCAAAGGAAGTCCCTTGGTGTGACAAAAAACACACAGAGAAATAAGGTATCGAAGAGTGTTTGGATAGAGGCGAGTAACAGGGATCTCCAGTGCCCTTAGGATCTCGCTCAAGTCCTTTGCGAACGGGATGCGAAAATCGGGCTTTAAGTGCTCCTCATAAATGGTGATAAATCCTAAGGGAGGGTTGCAGGCTGTATCATTGACCTCAGGGAGAACATACGAAATGCTATCAGGGATGTTATACCCTTATACAGAGACACCACATCCCTACAGATTAGGACAGACGAAATCGCGGCGACACCTCGAGAAATCATGAAGACAAAATGCAAAGGAAAGGCGGATTGGGGTAGAGCAATTTGAAGAGTGAAAAGGTGTAGAAGCAGTATGGGGCTAGCACTTAAATAGCAAAAGCCCTAGCCTTGAGACGGCACAACATGAGGAATCCAAGAGGCACATCCCCATGATGACCACGACATGTGTCCGTACCATAGTGCTGTGGCGCGTCAATCTGCCATGTTAGTTATGACGACTGACGCGACGCCTCCCTGTGTATCCCATGGACGGCTTACAGCCCAAGCTCTTGCATAAGAAGGCCGGCGGTACCACTCAAGTAATGATGCCCTGACACGCTATCTCTCACGAAACGGTAGACTGACGGCCTCAACAGCCCTTGGACCGATCAAAATGACGCACGTCCCAGCAGAGCACTCGGGATGAATCATGACAGATTCGGTTCTTTGTATTTCAGACCGCCGATTATCAGAACTCATGTAGCGAGAAACAACGGTTGAGCGCACCAACTATTCGAAACAGATAAGAATATTGGAGCCACACAATATAAAGAGGAGTAATGCTCGGGTAGTTCCATTCATTAATTCCTTTTATAAAGTACATGTTTTCAATAGCGAATGTATAACACGAAAGGAAAATGAAAATACATTGAGCAGCGACCTGACTACGACCCTTCAACTAGTCTTCAGGATGGGCGATTGCAAGAGACAAGCCTCCTTACTAATCGTCCTGTTGAGAGGATGAAATTGCAGTTGGAGCATGCAAAAAGCCCCTAGTGTTCTAGCAAAGAAGGGCATACAAAAGCCCTCGCCTAGGGGGCAACCACCTTGAAACCATCCACCGAAACCTATTGAAGTCTCCGAGGCCGTGAGCCTCCGCAAAACCCAGTGCGGCAACAATGACTTAAGATTGACGTGGACACAGAATAAAAAGCTACCATCACAGGCTACCGACTATCAAACAGTCCTCCCAAGAGTTGTAGAAGAATGGTGTCTCCCTGAAGCAAGTTAGGTAGCCAGCATCTGCCCTCCGGGGCTTGAGACCCCTGTCTTTTGGATCGGTTCCAGAGAGGACTACCCAACATTGGTTGCCGCTTGAACCTAGGCCTTCACTCGCCCTGTGCGAGTTCAGGCCTAGGCTAGATGCAAAAAAGGGAACCAAGGTGGCATCCGATTCAAAAGAGGGGAACCAAGGCAGACTTTAAGGGCATTCTCAGCTTCAGACATTGGGGAAGAACTCTCTCCGACTTTGGCTAATGGCTGTGTAGGTTTCATGCTAGCTTCAAACTTTCACATTGTTTGGTTAGTGAAGACGATTCATAAGGCAAGGCATAAGGGCCCCTTCCATTTATAGCCGAAAGGGGATTAACCCGCATTAAACCGAGATGATAACGTTGACATCAAAAAGTCGCCAGATTTTAAGAATAACCCCAAATCCGGTCGGAGACAATGAATCAAATCCTGCCACCCTGAGTAGTGAATTCGCAGCACTCATGGGGAAGGAACACACATGCAGACCTAGAGCTGGCATCCCATTGATGAACAAGTCGAGAATCGACAAGTTAGGCCTCCTGGCATGAGAGGCTAGTAATAGGTTCGGTAGATCGTAGGTCGGCCTAGAGTGTGGCCCGAAGAGGGAGCAATGGCCCAGCAGGCGCCCGCTAGATACCAAGTCTTGAGAAGTGCGGTGTCAGCAGGCGCCCGTTAGAGACCAAGTCCTGAGAAGCGCGGTGTCAGCAGGAGGAAAACCCAAATCACTGTGGCCCATCACACGATCTATTTAGACGAAGGTCGAGGCAACGGTGTGGGTTGTCTAGACGGGTAGACCCAGAACTACTCGGCGGAGAATGGATGATTAGGGTTGTGTGCAATGTAACGCTCATACTTGCCCTACCATAAGGCTGTCTACAACTCTGACGGTACAGCATGCGCAAGTAGGGAGAGCCTTCCACATGCTGCCATGATAGCTGCTCTAACAACCGAATAAATATCTGCAAAATATCTACCAACGCAGCATACCACTCTGGGAAAACAAAATGCAGCCCTCTAATGTTTCCAAGAAAAGCCATGATTGCCATACTTGTCCCGCGGCAAGCTCGAGGAAAAAGCTCAGTCGATCCTCTGAGGCAATGAACGTTAGTCGTGAGGTCCAAGGAAGGCAACACCGACTCCAATTCCACAAATCCCTCTTCTCCCCTGCGGGAAAGGGGAGAAAGAATTCCTGCCTTCAAGCATCTCTGAAGCATCAAATTATTTTCTCTCAAGCCACTTTGCCGTCCAGTATATCACTTCTCAAACCACTCAGCCTATGAGTGCTCGCTATCTCCAAAGTCGCTCTATTGCCAAATGCATCTTTTGAAGCTCAACCCTTCACGGCACAGTCTATCCCCCACTTTTATTCATCTGCATTTTCTCTTTACATCTTCTTATCTTTCTACTTTGCTGAGAAAGATTTTTGACTTGAGCACCGAAAAGTATACCGGGGAGTAAATCTCACCATTCTTTGACCTCTTATTTGTTTGTTGTGGTGTGTAGGATTCAAGTTATTAGGGGTAGAGATCGGACCCGCTCCAATTCGATTCGTAGGAAAATATTGAGCGGCTCCCTAATTCGTACAGCAATCCAAATCTAAGGACACATCAGTATTATTAATTTCAACAATTGGAAGTATATTACAAAAGAATATTGTAAACATGTTTAATAGATGCTTACCTTAGTTCCATCAGGTTCATGCCTGTGCCTCACCTCATGCGTAGGCTCCAAGGGCTCTTTGCTTCTCATGCCTTTAACAAGACTGCATACATCGGCTTATTTATCTTATAGTACAATGACTATAATACCCTTATAAAAGCTTATTCTAGCATGTACCATAAGCATATCCTATTTAACAAAACGGGTGTTCTAACACAAGTTTAAGCTCCAGTTGCTGCCATCTTAGATGTGAGAAGATTTTTTTACTGGCATTTTGCCTTCAACGAATAGCTTTCAAGAATTTAACTACAAAAACTATAATAGCAATACTATCCATTGGTCTTGATGATCTATTTCCAACGTAAAAATAAATGGTGGATAACATGTTACGTTCTCCATGACATACTGTTCACAATAATATAGTCTTCTAAAAAATTGTACCAGTTATTCTAAACAGAAGTTCAAAGTAGATATTTTGTGATTGACGGCTGCAACTAATAACAAGAAAGGAAAATTGAGCTTTCGTTATCTGTGTAATGGCCCTAATAGTCGGTTATCATTGTGTAATTGTAGTAATGGCCCTTATACTTGTGAGTTGTAGGGTTCTGATGGTGTAGTGCTGTTCTTCAAACCGTTGCACACAGCCATTTGCTAATTGCATACTGAAACTTTCATAAGAAATGTGAAACACCAATCTGTTCCCATATATCAGATGTTATGAAACAAAAAGAGCTTTTAGATCTTCTCTTTCCCATCTTAAATTCTAATGGCTGCATTCACGTTCTCTCCCTGCAGGAATTTGCCACCAAAGCCCTCTGTTTTCAAAGGTCATGGTGATGGTATATCAGATTTTTCTGTGTGGGGCCAAGATGTAATTTCAATTTCCAGAGCTAGAATTGGACTTTCCACACTGGCTGCAACTGCTGGTGAAGTAAGTGCAAAGAATTTTCTCTATTGACCCTTGGCAGGCTATTTCCTTTCATTAATGACATGTTTGGTTACTATAATGGAATAATGTAGAAATATAATAGTTATTTCTGAGTAATAGAATAAGATGGGAATGGAGTTGAAAATTTCTATTTTGATATTTAATTACTGGAATAGAATAAGTTAAGAATTATTATAATGTTTAGTATGTAGTAATAGTATGATGAATAATGTGAGAATTTATATTAATAATTTTTTTGCCCTTATTTAAGGAAAAAGGATTTTAGAGGCCAGAAAACATGAACAATGCCAATGGGAATAAAATTTATGGACTGCGGAATTAATATTCTTTTCATGTAAGAAATAAAAAATACCTAAAATTATGTGCTATTTGTTATTCCCCAAGTTGGAGGAATAAATATTCCTCTGGGAATATTTATTCCGTATTAAAAAGAAACCAAACAATAGAATAAATATTCCGCTAGGAATAAGGTGGAAATAATTCTATTCCTACCAACCAAACATGCACTAAATACTTAAGCATTTGGTAAGGTCAATTCATGTTTATCTTTATAGTTATGTTCACGTCCTTTAGCTTAATTTCTGGTTGTACTGTCTCATTATCCAGTAACTATCATACTTCATTTTTTTTTTTTTTAAATGAGTTACTTCTTTGTTTTCCAAATATTGATATAAAATGATTTGTTTCCTTTTGTTTTGACATTAGGAGTTAAATGGTTGTTCTGAAAGCTGAATACCGCAGGTTTCTCTGCTAGATAGAGAGGGTGGTGGTTGTGAGTCAGGCAATAAGAACGGTGCCATAGCAGCATGTCAGTTCATCTAGAGATGTCATTACTCGCAAAATGCTGAATAAGATGGCATAAACCATGTTTTTCAAATTCTTGATCTGGATTATAGGATCTGTGATTCTACAATCCTAAAGCCAACAATCAATCTGGTTCCTTTGAAAGCTCTCATTTAAATGAACCCAAGGTATTATTCAGAATCCGATAGGTTGTCTACTTGCTCATTTACTAGAATGATTGCATGCAGCAATGCGTGAACTAGTGAGAGTTCACCTTTCTGCTCAGTCTCAAATTTAAGGAATTATTCCACATAAGCTGTATGGATGATTTGTGACTTAATTCTTTGGAAGCCTTGGTTTGCAAAGATGATGGCAAGATCCAATTCTGTCTATAAGTCACCTTGTCACCTTGCTAGGTCTAGAAAGCCAATTGAAGATCCTGATACCACTTGCCCATATCGAATTCGAGGATGAATGTGCTTTTCAAGAGGGTGAGATTGTGTTAATTGGCCTATCCTCGATGTGTTCAATATAGAGTGCCGAAGCCTAGCTCATTCTTGAGAAATTCTTTTCGAAAGGAAAGTCAATTGCTTGTTGGATGTGAATCAATTAGGAAGGCCAGGGAAACTGAAGTTTCCTTCTCTATGTTGAATTTCACATCTTCAGAGCAGGCTATAGCATCCGGGATTTCCTAATTTCTTATTAATTTTATATTTTTCCTGTTTGGGATATATTTTGTCATATGTTTCTTATTGCATGGGAAGCTCTACACTCTCATGATACCGGTAATGAGTTGTTAGTATATCTTATGCTCGCACTCCAATCCCAGTAAAGAATGTGGTTGCCAATTTTAAGTGCTAGTGGAGGAGAACTCAATAGTATTTGGTCATATTTACATCTTGACCGTAGCCAATTTAAGTGGTTGTGATGGTGGCATGGATGTTAGTGGTGGTGGTGTTTTACTGTTGATGGATTTGGCTTTTTATTGGCTTCCGGGTCTAGTGTAAAAGGAATACAAGATACGGGAGAGAATCTGAGAGAAAATGTGAGGAAAAGTTTATCACTATGTCATTTTATTGGCAAAAGCTTCATAAGTTATTATTCTATTATTTTACCAATTCAACATAAACATAGGTTAGTTTCATAACACATGTTTTTACTTTAATTAATCTCAAAATAAAGGTTCTTAATGAGGGAACTTATTACTTTATTTATTGTTGTTCTTGTAGAATTCTGTCAGCATCATCATCCAGTAATTAAGTCTGGGGGTTATCTCTTATAGTTTTAGAAAATGGAGCTGATAGCTGAAAACATGTAACATCTTAGGTTTCTAGCTTAGTGGCTGCCCATTTTAAATTACTATGTCTGGATAATAGAAGTTAATTTTTTTTTTTTTTTTTTTTTTGAGCAGTAACATTGTGGGATTCAGAGGGACTAAATCCTCAGAAAAATCCTGCTGAGCTTTATTTTATTTCACAATTATAGAAGGACTAGTAATGCTGCTAAAATGTTGGCTTTGGAAACAGGGGCTGGTCTGAAACAAGAAGGCTTTCATAGAATGTTATGGGAAGATTTAGTTAGAAATTAGTCTTAGCGTGCTGTGTGTTGTCATGAATGGTGTGTTGTCATGAATGGCCATGTCACGCAGACGTGCCAAATAGACAGAGGATGCTTACATGAACAAATTATGTATACAAAGATGTATATGTGTGGTAGATAATTCTTTAGAGGATTCTAAATAGTTCTAGGGTAACTATATAAAATTATATAAAAAGGATGAGACATGCATTTTACTCTAGCATATTTTTGAGTGGAGAGGCTGTGGGAAGTTCTGGAATAATCTCGAAGGGATTATATATGAAGAATACTCTAGAAGAAGAATCCTAGCTATTTTTATTAGAGGATGGAGGGATGATTATAGCCATTGATTGTTGATGTGATATTTTTATATAAAGGAATGAGCTCTTCTCAATTAGGACAAGCTCAAGGAGCTTGAGAGAAGTTTAGAGGAGCTAAGCAAGTCAAGCTAATCCACGTGAGGTGAAGTCAAGGAGTGGTGTGTAATTAAGAGAGTAGCTAATTTTGAAGAGCTCCACGGGAGAGCTTGTGGGGCAAGTGTCAAGAGATGTTTCATATTATTGTACTCAGCTTCTATAGTGAGGAGTATTTTCTTCTAAAGTCTTATGTCTCTATCTATATACTCTGGGGGAAAATATCGGGGAAATACTAACTTATCAACATCACATGGGGTGTGAGCAAGGTAAGTGCTGCGTGAGTAACCGGTGGAAAGTGTCATCCTGTGATACTAAGGTTCAAAACATAATGTTAACATGATATCAATTGCAAGGATGACAAAAACTCTAACAGTATCTCAACCCCAGATGACAGCCACCTTTCCTTTACATTTCCACCTCATCCTGCTATCCCAATTCTTTACGCAATCCACAAATGCCAGTCACCTGTCACTTGAAACTGTCTCCTTTTCCAAACTGTCTCCCTTTCCAATCGATTCATTAGACTGTAATTTGTAAGCAAACTAATGGCACTGCTCTGATTTCGGTTCAATCAGGTCAATATGTTGGTTGGTTTTTAAGTTATTTGCAGGTGATTCGTCAATGATGTTGAGAAAATTGTCAAATCAACTCCTGCTGGAGGTAATGATGGCTTAAATGATGAATTAAACATGGACGAGTGGTTTGCTTCCTGTCCAGGCCCTATTATATAGTTTCAATTCCTGTCAACTGTAGTTCCGGTTTTACCTATGCAAAAGAATAACTAAAAAAAATGATGAACAATAGCAGTCATGATGATGACTGGTGTTCAAGGAAGCACATAAATATGTGATGGTTAAAACCACCCTCACACTGATGGTAGCCATCACGTCAACAGAAACTAAAGAAAGCAGAAATGTTGTGCCTATGACTGGGAGTTGCAGAGCTGCTCCATGTCATGCTCTGTTTTTTTAAGATGATGATCTCTGAGCAAATATTGCAATTGTTGTAGCAAAATTAAGAATTTAAAGGAGTGCATAACATAAATAATTGAATTTTTGTACTTTTCATCTTTTCCGTGTCAGTCATTCATTAGTAGTTTTGGTTTGTTTATTGTCAATTATTATTGCAACTTGCAATATAATTATAAGTAAAGTCATATTTTATCCATGCTATTTGTAGTTTTCCAAATATTTTCCTGCCATGATATACCAACTTGTCCAAAATTAAACTCTTTGGTGGAAATCTGAATCATTGTGCAACTAAACAGAGCATTGAAATTTGCATATTCTAAAGTTACATTCTAATGGACGAAATATAAATGGAATGTGATGGGACAGTGATTTCTTTATCATGTTTGGGGTTGGTATTGTATGTAATTCTAATTACATTACCATGCTTTTTTGGGAATAAATTTTCATGGTTAGGTAATTAACCATTTTCATTAAAACAAAACATATTATTTCAAATACATCCAATTTTAAAAATTAATTCAACACACTACCCCAATATTAAGTTAACAGTTGTGTAACGTGGAAATATTTTGCTTAACTTAAAATACTAAATTATCACAAAGCCACTTTTTGAATATGTTAGATTAAATTACTAAAGATTGTTAGTAAAACAGATCTGTGAAATTGTATTCTTTTTGAGAAAAAATTTACTCTTGTCTTTCCCGACAAAATATTTAAAAAAAACAGAAGAAAGTTTTCCTATGTTTGAAAATTAAAATAGAAGAACGAAAACAAAAATAAAAGAAAAAATTGTTAAAAATTGGCAGATACCCATGCAACACCATAAGAATGGTATATATATACAAGTTACATACAATCAATTTAAAATCAAATTTGACAACTAATTCCTAGATAAACAAGAAAATGTAATCAATTACAATAATTACAATTCCATAATATCTGTTAACCATGATTTACCATAACATGTGCTCTCTCTCCCTCTCAAGTTGGTGTATAGATATCACATTTGTCTATCTTGGATAGTGGCATATAAAACAGGCTGCTTGTAAACTTTTGGTTAATCATATTTATCAGCTGACCTGCTCTTTTAATATATGGAACCTTTATCATACCAAAATCTAAGTTCTCTTTGATATAGTTCTTATCAAGTTCTACATGTTTAGTTCAATCGTTCTAAACTGGGTTATTTGCAATCTCAATAGTTGCATTGTTATCACAAAAGAGTACATATGAATTCGAGCTTGCTTAAGAGTATCCTTAACCGTGTTATTTCTGTACTTGCATAACGGACTGCATGGTACTCAACTTCAGCATGAGACAATGATACCACATTCTGCTTTTTGCTCCTCAAAGTTACCAAGTTTCCTCTTACAAAGGATACATACCTTGCAGTAAATTTCCTAACCATTCCGGATCCAGCAAAATTGGAGTATGTGTAGCCTATAATATCTAGATGATCATGAATGGACAGCATAATACCTTGCTTGGAGTAGACTCTAGATAAGCCCGAATACAATTTACTATAGCATGTGTCGGTTTTTCTAACAAATCTTTGATATCCTTTTTTATTTGTTGGAATCTAGTCGGAATAGATAGACATGCCACAATTTACCTTAATGGGAGTGTCTATGAGTTCATAAGCAGAGTTATTTGTTTTAGTCAAGTGTTCCAATGCATAGTTTTTGTTGGGAAAGGAAGAGGCCTTACTTGGACTGAGATATGAAGTATTTGGGAGCTCTTGAGTCCTTCATGTCAAATTCCTTGGTTGAATAGCCCGAAATTTCTCTATTTAACTTGACATTATTTGTGACAACCCAGACCCGAATCACTTGACCCGGCCTGGACTGACCACATAGAAACATCAAATCATAAATAATTCTTATAAATGTATCATTACATACAATATTCATATTAAATAATAAACTTGTCAAAATATGAAATAGCATAAATGTCTATAACACAATTTTTCAAGGAACACAATTCTGATAAAATGTCCAAATGCTAACAATAACAAAGAAGCCTCTAAATTTCTTATCGTGGAACTCTTGAACTTCGATATTGTCTTTACTTGGAATCTCGACAACAAATGCATGGTCTCCTCTAACCGTCTATCGACCCCTCTACTCTAGAATCAATAAAATTTAAGAGTGGACCAAATGCCCAATAAATAAATAAAATCAACATAAGAATACAATAAGACATCTTAAGTCATAACATCAAACATATACAAAATTTAATAACGTAAGATAAATTAACAATTATTTGAGACTCAACGTCATATTGCAACCACAACTCAAAAGCTACATGACAATTGAACATTGGGAATATAATTGGGATTCCATTGAATCCGAATATCAATAAGGATATATATTTCATTTACCTCCTTCAAAAGAGATATAACTATTTGATATACATAATAATCTCCTGAGATCTTATATGTCATTGTTAACCAGCGACAATTCGTCCACCTCGAACGGTCAGGTAGAATCCATGAGGTGTCAGTGTTTGCAAGTTCAATAATTGACCAACTATGTAGTGTCATAATATCTTGCCACTCATAGTCTATAAGTATCAAATTTAATCGGGATGAACAATGTTCTCGTTATACCTCAGGTAAATCCAAAATATACCATGCATGTATTCTCGGGGTCCAATTGGGATTCACGCCCAAATAGGTATAGAATACTCAATCTCAACTATATGTTAAACTCAGCACTTATTGGCATGATATCCTTCAATATCTCAATACTTGTTGTTTATAGAATTATAAGCATCTCTTAAAATGACCTCAATCTTTTGGGATATGGAAATCAGTATCGGATAATTATAAACTAGACCACGATATCATAGGTTCCATGTGCCTTGACACCGTAGCGTCTTCGTATAATTTCCTCTACCTTAACCATAGACTAGCCAAGAAAGATCATGCACGCGAACTGAATTAATATAAAGAAATAATTACTGAGATTATTATCGGAATAATATACAAGTTTAATTATTCGACCAAAGGTTAAACATTCATCCAATCCTTATTGATTTATTATGGTGTACCCATCTTATTACCAAGGCCATAAATTATTTCCCATTTGTTACTCCTAGGGCAATCTCAAAATATTTAATCATGCTCAACCATTCCAATGACGTGGGGTGTAAACAAAATAATAGAGTATTCTTAATTCCTACCTTACGCCAACTTATAATATATAATTTATATATACACATTCACTTACATATATATAAAT